>JAJAGP010005145.1:0-37155 GCA_025084515.1 Ancistrus triradiatus
CACCTCACCCTGTCCTCCACGTCCTCTACTCTCACCCCAGCTCCCTGCATATCTTCATTCACCACAACCAAATAACTCCTCTTTGGTCTTCCTCTCCGTCTCTTGCCTGGCAGCTCCATCTCCAACATCCTCCTACCAATATATCCACTATCCCTCCTCTGCACATGTCCAAACCATCTCAGTCTTCCCTCTCGAATTTCATTCTTAGATTTATCCTCTATGCCGCCCAAGGAGGTTGGGTCCCTTTTTGAGTCTTGGTCCTCCCAAGGTTTCTTCCGCATAAACTTAGTGAGTTTTTCCTTGCCACTGTCGCCCTAGGCTTGCTCAATTTGGGATTGGACGTAGATATTAGGAGATAATCTAAAATTGTAAAGTTGATTTGAGACAATGCTCCACTGTAAAAAGTGCTATATAAATAGATCTGATTTGACTCGACTACTCTCTTCCACCATTTACAACAGCGCTAAACAGCTTGTTGGCCCATGCTGGTATATGCCAACTTGATAGCCTCTACAATCGAGTACAAACTGAATAGTGACAGGATTGCCCCACATGGGGTTTTGCCCATGAATCAAATAACCCTTTGCCGTTCGGAACTAATACATCCAACTTAGTCAACACGGACAGGGCATGTGTGTCCTGTGCTGTTCCTCCGCAGTAAGTGATGCGCAAAATAATGCCAACAATTCAAAAGCAAGGCTCACTGTTGGCAAGTGTTAAACCACGGTGATAAAGAAGGGCTTGGCTTCTGTGCAACTTTGGAATCCCTCAGTACAAGTTGCTTGCATTACAGTTTTGTGCATCACCTGTAATAATTCCACTGTAAAGGTGATTTGTCACTTTATTTTGTTTCCTTCAATACAAAATTACAGTTCTGTATGTATTACAATTTTATAATGAATTCCAGTGGCGTTTGGGTGCAAAAGACATGCAAGTGTGTGGAGGTCTCGAAAATATTCTTACCATCAAAATTATTTATTTTCTTTTAACATCACTTTCAGCATCAGTGGCTATATAACAAGGTTACAATATTAGCCAGTCACATTAACACCGGACCAATTTAAAGCAACCAATTAACCTAACAAAGTATGTCTTTACAAATATGGGAGAAATGCAGGTTCAAATCTGAGTCGGCATCTTTCTGTTCAGCCTCCACGGTGCATACCCTGGGATGACCCTCGAGAACTCATTCTCTGATTCAAGTTTGTGTTCCAGTGTAAAGAAATTTCATACCAACATTATGGTGGTCATCGCTCCCTCTAGCTCTTGTTGGCCACGTTAATCTGATTAAAATGAAATTCTTGCCCAAGCTCCTATACACATTCCAATCTTGATCAACAAAGTGTATTTTGTTAACCTAGGTTGGACATGAACTCCATTCCACTGGAGTAACAAACCAGCATGTCGGAGAAGTTCACTCCTCAGGGCAGATGAAGGTGTAACCCTGCCAAACATTTGTTGCTATTACTGGGCCTTTCCTTTCCATAAACTTGTTTACTGGACCAATTTGCGCTCTCTGTTTTGTTCCCAACTTCCTTTCTTTGCTAACAGGGTTGCTGGTGGTTCAAGATACCATCAAGAATATGCTCCAATATAGGAAACAACAGGGCCTTCATAGAGGTTCAATCCATATGCCCATTTTACAAAATCAAGTATGAAGACACCAGCTGTAGGCTGGAACTGGCTCAGGAATGGTGGCGATGTAGATTTAGGTGCTTAGACAAACTGGTGGCCTGCATGACCTGGTAGGTGGTACACTTCCTGTTCTTTCCATCCTGAATGGGGCACAGGCAGACTGGCTCCTCTGATTCAGTACGGAAGGTGGTTCCAACTTAAATGAGTCGAGTCAAATCCTGTGGATTTCGCATCCACAGTCACAGGTACAGCTGAATTTTCTCTTTGCAAGAAAGGTTGGAGAGGTTAAGGTATCGTGCACTTGTCTGTGCCATCATAATGCCCATGGCCCTCCCTGTCACCTTGACAGTGCGACAGTGCAAACAAAGACACAAGTCTGTCACAACACATCTCATCCCACTGGCTAGAATCTGACTTGTCAGCCATTTCCTCTTGTAGCTCTGCCTAGTTCACCATGAGGATGGAAGGGGCACTGAAAGCTCGTGCAGAAACAGTGACTGATGTTTAGCAACTTTGCATTCATGGAAGGTGAAAATGGCCCATCTTGGATGGGATGGAGGGGCCAGAAATGGTCATGAGCAGTGGACCAGGATGTTGGTGGGAAGCCACCACAGGCTTGACTGTAGCAAGTGATAAAGTCCACTTTCTTTCATGTCCACACTATTCAGCAGTGATCCACCTCGGACAGGATTCTTGCTGTGCTAGTCTGTGCCACAGACGTACCAACATACTTGCTGGCAGAATTAAGGTGTGGCCATTTACAGTGGTACCTTAGTACTTCTTAATTCATTCCAGAAAGCATATCAAATGCCAAAAAACTCGAGTACCAAGATTACACCATTACTAAATTACTGAACTGAGTTCCAGACCCCCAGAAAATCTACATTGTACAAGGTATTACATACATTATTGGAACTGTATTGTATACTATATATACACACACAGACAAAAAAAAACACAATAATAAAATAAAAATACATTTAAATTTAACTGTACTGAGAGGAGTTAATGGCCTTAATCACTAACCACTGTGACTGTGCTTTTATACAGTATGTTTCAACAGGAAATGCATACGAGTCTCGTGTCTCAACTTTTTTCCTCATCAAAATGCATCGAGAACCAAATGTAACGAGTTGTGATGCAGTCAAGTGCTGATGTATGGCTGTAATGTCGATATGACGTATTGACTAAAAACTGTAGGCATAGAAGTCCATGATTGTACCACACTGGACCTCAGGTTGGGCATGGAAACATTTATGCTGAAGCAGAAAATTGCATATAAAAGCCTATAAGCATATAAAGATGAGCCAACACATGTGGCCAGGTGATCAAATCAAGTCAGCTTTACTTCTATAGCACTTTGTACAATGGAGCAGTGTCTCAAAGCAGCTTTAAAATTTTATACTTATAATTTAGAAAATTGTATAACCTTCTAAATTATAAGACCAATCCCATTTTGAGCAAGCCTAGGGTTACAGTGGCAAGAAAAAACTACGTAAATGTTATAAGAAAGAAATCTTGGGAGGACCAAAACTCAAAAAGGAACCCAACCTCCTTAAGCCACTTAGATGTTATATATAAGAATTAAACTAAGTTATCTATTTAATATGCTCATCATAATAGTTTAAATAAACAGAAACTAAATAAATTGTAACAGAGAGAACATATTTAAAATATACAGTGGTGCTTGAAAGTTTGAGAACCCTTTAGAATTTTCTATATTTCTGCAGAAATATGACCTAAAACATCATCAGATTTTCACACAAGTTATAAAAGTAGATAAAGAGAACCCAGTTAAACAAATGATTTGAAAATATTATACTTGGTCATTTATTTATTGAGGAAAATGATTCAATATTATATTTTAATGAGTGGCAAAAGTATGTGAACCTCTAGCATTAGCAGTTAATTTGAAGGTGAAATTAGAGTCAGGTGTCTTCAATCAGGTGTGAGTGGGCACCCTGTTTTATTTAAAGAACAGGGATCTATCAAAGTCTGCTCTTCACAACACGTTTGTGGAAGAGTACCATGACAGGAACAAAGGAAATTTCTGAGGACCTCACAAAGAGAGTTGTTGATGCTCATCAGGCTGAAAAAAAGGTTACAAAACCATCTCTCAAAACTTTGGACTACACCAATCCACAGTCTGACAGATTCTGTACAATTGGATGAAATTAAAGACCATTGTTACCCTCCCCAGGAGTGGTTGAAAAACAAAGATAACTCCAAGATCAAGCCGTGTAATAGTTGGTGAGGTCACAAAGGACCACAGGGTAACTTCTAAGAAACTGAAGACCTCTCTCACATTGGCTAATGTTAATGTTCATGAGTCCACCATCAGAAGAACACTGAACAACAATGGTGTGCATGGCAGGGCTGCAAGGAGAAAGCTCTCCAAAAAGAACATTGCTGCTTGTCTGCAGTTTGCTAAAGATCATGTGGACAAGCCAGAAGGCTATTGGAAGAATATTTTGTGTATGGATGAGACCAACATAGAACTTTTTGGTTTAAAAGAAAGTGTTATGTTTGGAGAAAGGAAAACACTGCATTCCAACATAAGAACCTTATCCCATCTGTGAAACATGGTGGTGGTAGTATCATGGTTTGGGCCAGGACGACTTGCCATCATTGATGGAACAATGAATTCTGAATGATATCAGAGAATTCTAAAGGAAAATGTCAGGACATCCATTCATGAACTGAATCTCAAAAGAAGGTGGGTCATGCAGCAAGACAACGACCCTAAGGACACAAACCGTTCTACCAAAGACTGGTTAAAGAAGAATAAAGTTAATGTTTTGGAATGGCCAAGTCAAAGTCCTGACCTTAATCCAATTGAAATGTTGTGGAAGGACCTGAAGTGAGCAGTTAATGTGAGGAAACCCACCAACACCCAGAGCTGAAGCTGTTCTGTACGGAGGAATGGGCTAAAATTCCTCCAAGCCGGTGTGCAGGACTGATCAACAGTTACAGGAAACATTTAGTTGCAGTTATTGCTGCACAGGGGGGGTCACACCAGATACTGAAAGCAAAGGTTCACATACTTTTGCCACTCACTAATATGTAATATTGGATCATTTTCCTCAATAAATAAATGCCTAAGTATAATATTTTTGTCTGATTTGTTTAACTGGGTTCTCTTTATCTACTTTTAGGATTTGTGTGAAAATTGGATGATGGTTTGGTCATATTTATGCAGAAATATAGAAAATTCTACAGGGTTCACAAACTTTTAAGCACCACTGTAATTATTCAAATAAAATACCAGGTAGACTAGCATTTTATAGAAAATGAAATACTATGAAAAGTATAATAAAATAGAAAATATAAAAGCTATAGCGTATAAGCCGATAACAAAATAACGTAAAAATATGCATATCGGCATTATGTAGTCAGATTTAGTTCGAGTCATTTTCGGATTCTGCGTCAGTGGCACCAAAGTCCCAGTGGCATGGCATCCACAGTGGACCAGAGGAGGGAGAGTTACTGCCCTCAGTGGCTGAGTATGGTGGGGATGGAGCTGATGACAGAGGAACAGCTTGACTAAGGCTGAAGCAGAGGAACATTTTATTGTGTGGGTCTGGAATTGATACCAGAAAACAAGCTCAAAGAGAAAAGAGAAGTTGGTATTATTTATTGCTTCGTGGCTGAGATGTTTGTTGCTCCTTGCCATTTTCACTTTTTTGCAAAAGTACTTGCAGTCGATATGGGCAGCTCCAGCGGGGCATGACAATCGCATGTCAATTTCTCTGTGTTTGCATGGATGCATGTCTGATCTTATGCACTGCCAGTAACCCTATATCACATGTTTGCAGGTTTGGTCACTTTTGGCCATGCATCATAAGTATAAATGGTCATACAGTGGGGCAAAAAAATATTTAGTCAGCCACTGATTGTGCAAGTTCTATTACTTAGAAAGATGGGAGAGGGCTGTAATTTTTAATCATAGGTACACTTCAACTATGAGAGACAAAATTAGAAAAATAAAAATCCAGAAAATCACATTGTAGGATTTTTAAAGAATTTAATTGTAAATTATGGTGGAAAATAAGTATTTGGTCAATAACAACAGTTCAACTCAATACTTTGTAACATAACCTTTGTTGCCAATGACAGAGGTCAAACATTTCCTGTAAGTCTTCACCAGGTTTGCACACACTGTATCTGGTATTTTGGCCCATTGCTCCATGCAGATCTCCTCTAGAGCAGTGATGTTTTGGGGCAACACGGACTTTCAACTCTCTCCACAAATGTTCTATGGGGCTGAGGTCTGGAGACTGGCTAGGCCACTCCAGGACCTTGAAATGCTTTTTACGGAGCCCCTCATTCATTGCCCGAGCGGTATGTTTGGTATCATTGTCATGCTGGAAGACCCAGCCACGTTCCTTCAATGCTCTCACAGATGGAAGGAGGTTTTGACTTAAAATCTCACGATACATGGCCCCGTTCATTCTTCCCTTAACACGGATCAGTCGTCCTGTCCCCTTTGCAGAGAAACATCCCCTAAGCATGATGTTTCCACCCCCATGCTTCCCAGTAGGTATGGTGTTCTTGGGATACAAGTCAGCATTCTTCTACCTCCAAGCATGCAGAGTTGAGTTTTTACCAAAAAGTTCTATTTTGGTTTCATCTGACCACATGATATTCTCCCAATCCTCTTCTGGATCATCCATATGCTCTCTGCCAAACTTCAGACGGGCCTGGACATGTACCGGCTTAAGCAGGGGTGCACGCCTGGCACTGCAGGATCTGAATCCCTCTCGGCGTAGTGTGTTACTGATGGTAGCCTTTGTTACTTTGGTCCCAGCTCTCTGCAGGTCATTCATCAGGTCCCTCCACGTAGTTCTAGGATTTTTGCTCACCGTTCTCATGATCATTTTGACCCCATGGGATGAGATCTTGCATGGTGCCTCAGATCGAGGGAGATTATCAATGGTCTTGTATGAAGAGCTGCAACTATCGATTATTTTAATAATCGATTAATCGGTCAATTATTTATTCGATTAATCGGGTAAAAAAAAAAAAAAAAACCTTTCCATGTCTTTATTCAGAAATATAACATTAAATAACAGAGCAAATAAGTGCTTACAATAAATGAATAATAATAAATTAAATTTATAAATAAATTAAAATAACAAATTAAATAATAAAGAAAAATAAGTGCATCTCTGATGCAAACACTACATACAAACTCATTCACGCTCTTTCTTTAGGAACTTTGCATTTCAATCCAAAAATGTTATCATGCCAACATGCTCCTGACTAAAGCTGGCTCTCTTTTTAGAGACTATATTTATTGCCGCAGAAGATAAACGCTCAGACAGTGTTGAAGTAGCAGGAATACATAAATAGGACTTGGCTAGCTTGGCCAATATAGGATGTCTCTGTTAACTACATCACTGTCATTATCCAGCTAACAAGCATCAACTGTGCTATTCCCGTTTGCATAGCGTGAGTGCGCCGTTACGTTTCCTCACTTCAAAATGGAACAAACTCGGGATATTGTGGTGACTTACGCTGTTGTTGAGCTCCTATCATCCTCATCGGTGACTCCAACATGTTTTCGTTTCGTTTCGAGGGCTGTATCAGCACCGGTCAGATCACTTTTGCAAAGCTTGCATGTTACACATTTTTTAGTTGTGTGAAGCGTGAAGTGCTCTGACACTTTTGAGGACTTAAGCCAAACCTTCTTCTTTACGTCGGTCATGTTTCATTTGTAGAATTTATTTAATTCTTAACGCTAACTTATTTTGAAGATTCCGCGTCCGCGCCGGCTCCGCCTCGCTCGCAAGTAACGTAAGCAGGTATGATAAGACGGGAGACACATAAATCATGCGACACAACGAATCGATAATGAAATTCGCTGTCGACAGTTTTAATAATCGATTATTATCGATTTTATCAATTTGTTGTTGCAGTCCTACTTGTATGTCTTCCATTTTCTTACAATTGCTCCCCACAGTTGATTTATTCACACCAACCTGCTTGCCTATTGTAGATTCACTCTTCCCAGCCTGGGGCAGGTCTACAATTTTCTTCCTAGTGTGCTTCAACAGCTCTTTGGTCTTGGCCATGGTTGAGTTTGGAGTCTGACTGTTTGAGGCTGTGGACAGGTGTCTTTTATACAGGTAACGAGGTCAAACAGGTGCCATTAATACAGGTAACAAGTGGAGGACAGAAGAGCTTCTTAAAGAAGAAGTTACAGGTCTGTGAGAGCCAGAAATCTTGCTTGTTTGTGGGTGACCAAATACTTATTTTCCACCATAATTTACAATAACCTTTTTTTTTAATCCTACAATGTGATTTTTTGGATTTCTTTTTTTATTTTGTCTCTCATGGTTGAAGTGTACCTATGATGAAAATGACAGACCTCTCTCATCTTTCAAAGTTGGAGAACTTGCACAATCAGTGGCTGACTAAATACTTTTTTGCTCCACTGTATATGTGCATGCTGCACTGTGGTAGTGCAGTGGCTAAGGTTCTAGACTACTGAAAATAAGGCCCAGGGTCCAAGTCCCAGCACCGCCAAGCTGCCAATATTGAGCCCTTGAATAAGGCCCTTAACCAGAATTGCTTGAATTGTACTTTGTATCAATTGTAAGTCAGTCAGGATAGGAGCATCTGTCAAAATGATTCACTGTTTGTGTATGTTTCTTACACACTGTGATTTGTCTTAACACCTCATACTGACTGAGTATTTTTCACTATGTATTATTTTTGGGCACTGCTATACGCAGAAGTAAATCGAACATCACTAGTTAAATATATCATATGGAATTATAATAAGCTTCCCCGACAATTTAAACGTGCTATGGAGCGTTTCTTTATTATGTTTGTGACTTTGTGATGTTGGAAAGCTTTCCGTCTCTCTGGTGCCACACTGAATACTGGGTGTAGTTGACAGACAGAGCACGCTCTCTCCCCACAAACACACACACTGACACAAGATTTCCACCTCAATCCAAACTAATGTCAGAACAATGTGGGTTGTGTAATCATTCGAGCAAGCTGGAAGGTTTGGAGGGACGGCTCCAGATCTGAAAACAAATAGTCCTTGTTAGACAGCAAGGCCTGGCAGAGCAGCATGATTTCAGAGGTGCCTGGGTGCTTGGAGCGGGCAGAATAAGCCTGAAAGCAGTGCCAGTAGCCTCCTCACACTTCCTGAGAATAAGAGGTATTGCAAAAGAGGAGCTGGCAGAGCTTTGGAAAACAGGCAGCCCCTTGCTGAACCTCCTTGTTGGCCACTTTCTTACAGGAAATAAGGCACCCTGATGCACAGTAGCATGGGTTGTGTTAGGCTATCTATTTCTGGGCTGTCTGTACAGTCTTATTTTCTCAGGGCGTTCCGCAGCGGGGCGCTCAGCAGACATTTATACAGACTGGGATTTGACTTGGTGTACACTAGCTACTAGTTGTGTGCCAAGGCTTATCATTGCTACAAGCAAAGGATCTGTAAGGCTGTCAAGCTGCAACAGAGTTAGGAGATCGTATTCTGGCACTCGAGGAATTCACACAGACAGCAAGCACACTACAGGCTAAAGTACAAGAAGCTCACAGCATCATTTCACACTCAAAATCAAATAAGCTTTCAGAGCTCTCCTATCATTTCAGCAGACTGACTGCATTAGGGCCCTTCTGCTATTTCCCCTTCACGTCAAAGTGCTGACAGGGGAGGTGCATTATGGTTATTCCTGTGGGGCATCCCTCCTAAGAGCCTATTAGCTTATTATCTGAACAGTTCTGCCAGAACCAACAGCTATCACAGCAGAGAACAGGAATAAGTTTAGCTCTGCATGAATCTAAAAACTATTATGAATATGCAGCAAAAGATTTGTAAGAATACACAAGGGGAATAATAATACAGCCACACTGTTGTGACAGAGACTCCATTCACACTAGGTTGTTGTATGTATCCTGAGTATAAGGACTGTATCCAGACAGGGCTAAGCTACAAGCACTGATATCCAATTTAAATCCAGTGGCTCAAACCGCTTCAGGAGGTGGCTTGAGATGCATTGTAGCCCCTCACATTAACAAGTGTAAATGCAACACGACTGCCCGATAGTTCATACAGTGGTACCTAGTTACTCGTTGTTAAATTGTTCCAGAAGGCACACGGAGTGCCAAAAATCATGACTACTCAGAGATTTTTTCCCTCAAGGAAAAAAGTAAATTGAATTGAAAACCAGTTGCAAAGTGGTCGAGTGGCAAGGTATGACTTATGTCATATCATCCATGAAGTCAATCCTTGCATGGGGATGGGCAAACAATAGTGGAGGACATGCGGCTTTTGAACACAAGAAACTTTTTAATTTTTATAAGAAATTGGGACAAACACCACTCGCCAAAATGAACTGCAATATAACCAGCTGTAGTTTGTGCTCCCAAATTGATCTTGTATAATAACATCCGTCCCCTATACATTAACTCCTATAGTTGGCACCTTCCACTTAGTAAAAAAGAAATTATTTAAAATCACAACGTTCAAGCCAACAACTATGTTTTGTGTGGTGGGTGGTGATCCAGGGTTATAAGCTGATTTACATATCATGTGGGAAACGAGTTTTCAATCCACTGACTGGAGATGCATTTAACTTAAGCAGAAATGCACGTGGTTAAAATCTTATCCGGACACAAAATGAAAAGACCAAGTGTAAACAGGGTCAGTGATGCTGCAATGTTGGTAAAATCATGTAGGAACTAGCGACTATCATGGATTCACAGAAATAGCACGCCGTTTTGAGGTGGAAAGTTATACCTTCTGTGGTGAACTTGGACGATTCAGTAAGACAATGATCCCAAGCACACTTCCAGATCAACCAAAGCTTGGTTAAGGAATCAGTCCTGGAATGTTCTGTCTGGAGTAGTCTTCCCAGTCTCCAGATTTAAATCCCTTAGAAAACATTTTCGTGGGATTTAAAGAAGGAAGTTCCAGCACAGAAGCCATGAAACCTCAATGAGCTGTGTTTTACGCGGTAAGAATGGGCAAGGATTCTACGAGAGAGATGCCAGGAGCTTGTCAGCACTTAGTTAAATTGCTCATTCGAGGTTATCAAGACAAAAGAGCACTCTACCAAGCACTAAGGTTGGGGGCTGAATAGCAATGCACATGGACATTTGTCAAAAAAACAAGATGTTTTTCATTTAAACTCAAAATGATGTTAAATTGTGTTATTAAAATGCTTCTATGTAACAAAAATATTATTTTTTGTTTACTGAGACATTTTCTGTGTGAATCTTTGCCCATTCAGCATTTATGAGGTCTGACACTGATGTTGGATGAGTATGCCTTGCTAATAATCTCCATTCTAGTTCATCCCAAATGTGTCCAGACAAGTTCTTCCACACTAAACTCACCCAACTATGCTTTTATGGATCTTGCTTTGTGCACTGCTGCACAGCCATGCTGGAACAGAAAATGGCCTTCCCCAAACTGTTCCCACAAAGATGGAAGCATACAATTGTCCAAAATGTCTTGGTATGCTGAAGCATTAAGATTTCCCTCCACTGGAACTAAGACTACATTCACACAGCAGGCATAGTGGCCCAATGCAGACCTTCCAAAAAAACTGTGGTTTTTTTTTTTTAAAGACCGTTCACACTGTATTTTTAATGTCACCTATATCAGACATCTGTCTGAATGGTTCACAGTTTGTCATGCATGCACAAAATAGTACTGCTTCAGGTGACTCGCTCGTCCAGAGGTTAAACATTAATGGCACTTCTTTAATGGTTATGCTAAAAGGGCACATTATTCTGCCACAGCCAGTTTTGCATTCTTGGTATCTTTTAAACTTTGGTTTTAAGCTTTTTTTTATGTTCCTTTGACACTGCAATCACGCCTTCCTGTGGTCATGTTCGGCTGTTTATTTAGGCTGTCATATGTGCCTTCTAATTTTCTTTGCACAGAGTTGTCACCCCACATATTTATGAGGTCTGTTACTTTGCTATCCCACTACTGAAAACCTCCCTCACTTCTCTTCAGAGTGCATTCTTTTCAAATGACGAGTAGAAGTTAGATAAAAGTCGCATGAATTTCGTTCTCAGCGTTCAAATTAAGAATGCATGGCCATGTATCGGGTAAGTATCCGATGTAGGACCACATATGAAAAATGGTTAAGGTTGGATTTGAAAACATCATACAGGTAGTCCTCGACTTACGACGCAGATCCGTTCCTAGGTGGCATCGTAAATCGATTTTCGGTGTAAGTCGGAACATACGTACATACTGTACGTAAATAACATACTGCAAGCACTTATCCTATCCTAACACCTATCCTAACACAGTAATTATCAAAAAACGAGCCGCGTAACTGTGTATTCTTCCGCCGCGCACACCAAACACGAAGTTCGCGGTACGACGTTTACGACGCAAAACCACTTAAGTGCGAAACAAGGCTTTATACAGTAAATGGGAGATGTGTCGTAACCACGAAACGTCGTAACTCGAGACCGTCGTAACCCGAGGACTACCTGCATTTGCGTGTCCACAAAGCTCTGAAGAAAATCAGATATGGGTCACATTAAGGCAACAAATCAGATTTGGGCCACTTCAGCTTGGTAATGTGAACGTATCATAAGGGCCAACCCATGAAAAACAACCCCATAATCATCATTTCTCCACCACCACACTTTACAGTTGACACAATGCAGGCAGGAAGGCAACTTTCTCCTGGCAACCTAGACTAGTCTATCGGACTGTCTGAAAAATATGCATGACAGTGCAGATATGACATAACAGACTTCTGCAGATGTAACCCATCTGCTTCAATATTCGACATCTTGTGCCCCTCTGTATACCTTGGTTGTAACAAGTGGCTGTTTGAGTTACTGTTGCCTTACTATC
Source organism: Ancistrus triradiatus (assembly GCA_025084515.1). Taxonomy (NCBI): domain Eukaryota; kingdom Metazoa; phylum Chordata; class Actinopteri; order Siluriformes; family Loricariidae; genus Ancistrus; species Ancistrus triradiatus. The sequence continues at coordinate 12,482 of JAJAGP010005145.1, forward strand.
AACTCGAACCAATCTGGACATTCTCCTCTGACATCACATTTTTGGCCAGAGCACTACTGCTCACTATATATTTTCTGTTTTCCAGAACATTCTCCCATGTAGCACCATCAACCATGCCAGGTACAAAGTCACTTGAAGTTCAAAGAGACAGATGCTGTGGCATGTGGTTCCTTAAATGCAAAATAGACCGGATGGTGACTGCTGTTTAAATACACTGACTCTGACACGACACAACTCAACAGAGAGAGAGAGAGAGAGAGAGAGAGAGAGAGAGAGAGACCAGCAGAGGAATCAATGTAGTAAGAAAGCAGTGTTAGAGCACAAAGCAGTGAATCAGAGAAATAAAACTATTTTCTCATGTATGGTGGTGGTTGATTAAGCCACAAGTACACATTGCATCAACAAGTGGAGGGATATGGCATCAGCTTGTGTAATGTTTTCAGTGCAGATGAATGAGATTAGGTCTGGAGATATGAGTAAATAATGCTTTAGTATTTGACAGATAAATCCAACACCCACCCCCTATTAAAAAAAGAATGATGAGTCATTCTTTTGAACAGTTCTCATAAAGGCATGGATAACCAAGAGCCGGTTTACTTCAAAGAGCTGTTATTCCCACCAGTAGCATGTACGGTAGCTACTATAAGGCTCGTGTTGCCAACAGCAAAGATGCAGTATACAGGAAGGAACAGAAATGAGCTTCATTTAACATCGTATCACATGCAGTTGCCATTTCATGACAAGCACAAGGTTAGTTCAAAACTAATTCACACTCACACCGGGCCAATCAATTAGCATAATCAATTAACCTAATGCTTGTCTTTGGAATGTGGGAGGAAACCGGAGCACCCAGAGTAAACCCATGCAGACACTGGGAGGACATGCAAACATGAATGAAAAAAGTTGTCTCACAGTTTTAATCATTTATCAGCTGCTATAAATGCAAATACTGATGTGTAATTAGCTTATATTGGCTGATAATATCAGCACACCAATTTATCAATCAGCCTCTAATATGAAAGACATACTGTTATACACACATATTACATAACATTTCATGTTTTAACACCACATTTCCTGGTCACTGGGGGATCTGGCACCTATCTCAGAGAACACAATGCATAGGTGTAATCATGTCCTGTACAGGACACCAGTCCATCTCAGGGTCATTGGAAGCTGCTAAAGCTACACTGGGGATGATCCCCCAGCCAGTCTCTCCTCCCTAATCATCTCCGCCAATCGTACCTGTATGAGATGCCAGATCCCAACGGAAGACACATTTTGAATCCAGCATTGCACGTATCTTTTTCCAAAAAGAGCACTCCCATAACTGTGATTTACACCATTCGAGTTGTGCCATGCATGCTGGATTACTTTTCTTTATTTAAAACGCTTTTTAACAGGAACACATTCATGCAAGTGTGTGGCATTTTACAATACAAATGCAATAAACAGACCTGCCTAGTGAAGAGCAGCACCAAGCTGTGCACTTGGCAGTTGGCTAAAGGCTTGTGTGTGTGTGTGTGTGTGTGTGTGTGTGTTACCCATTGTCCTCATAATGATAGCAAAGTTTAAAGAATTTAGGAAAGTAAAGGGATTTAGCTGGTCATAAGAAACAATCATGATTTTTTTACAGTTCATATAAGTTGCAGTATTTACAGTAATGCATAACCAATGCAAAGACCTCACTAATACAGTATTACAAATGTGATTCTAAAATTCATGTGACTCTCCAACAGAAGCACATCCCTTCTGCATGCAGCCAGATGGCAGACAGAGAGAGAGTGTGAGACAGAGAGAGATACAGAGAGAGAAAGAGATAAGGACAGAGACAGAGTGAGACAGACAGCAAGAAATAGACAGAGAGAGAGAGAGACAGAGAGAGAGAAATATGACCGTCTGCACACACTGATCCTGCCCTCTGCAGCTGTTACGTAATGCCATGGTCTTCAAAGCAAAGAGATGGATAACTACCACTTGCTGTGCTGCACCTATCTATACATCAGCTATGTTTGCTGATTTATCCTTGTTTTAAGCATAAATAGTTTGACACACATTCTACAGATTTGCTGTTTCAATCTGGAGTAGCCTCAGTTGAAGTATGAAGGCCTTTGTCTGCCAGGCCTATGATACGAACTGAAAGCGAGTGTGTTTACATGCACTTAATGATCCGATAACTACAAAAAATCAGTTTTTGTCAGTAATCCGATCAACGTCTTTACATACACTGGAATAATTCAATAACAGGAATCCTCTGGGTTACATGACTCCAATAATTGGATTTCCATATTGCAGCCAGCCAGTGACCTCATAGAAGGATGTGACAAACTACAAACTTAAATAACTAAATAATGCACTCCTTCATTTTGTTGAGCATGCACAGTGGTACTTCGCTTCTCGTCATTAATATGTTGCAGAAGGCTTGTCGAGAACTGAAAATGATGGGTACCGAGCAAATTTTTCCCATAAGGAGTAATGTAAATTGAATTCATTCTTTCCAGACCCCCAGAAAGGGGCTACATTCCATAAACAAACATCATAAGTTAAATGTAACATGAACTTGATGGTTTAATGAGTGTTTGGTATATCAGAGATATGGAAAGGATACTATGATAAGTAATGACAAGTAAGTTGTTGTTTAAAACACTTGCATTAACCTACAGTTGGCCAAGAAAGAAAAATTTGCCACCAGGTCAATGGAAAAAAGCCCTAAAAAGTCAAGGCTCTTAGAATAAGAGTACCTGGCAGCCGTGTTGGGTTATGCTTGCTTGCATGCGCAGACTGAGAAAATCTGCTGAAATATGGATAAAAGGACACATGGGTTGAGAAATGAGTAAGCTTACTGAGAGATTACCGTGTTAAAACCCAGCTGTCTTCATTGGATTTCATGCTCCGATTTCCAGACTTTAATCTGATCTGGGAAATTGGAGTATATTTATTACATGACCACCTGAACAATCAGATAACTGGAGAAATCTGGAACTGTGGTGGCCTAGCAGATAAGGTACTGGACTCTAGCCCAGAAGGTCCAGGATTCAAATCCCACCTCTGCCAAGCTGCTACTGTTGGCTCCTTGAGCAAGACCCTTAACCCACAATTGTTTGGATTGTAAGACTGTACCAATTGTAAATCGCTCTGGATAAGGGCGTCTGCTAAATGCTGTAAATGTAAGTGAAATCCAATTATGATCAAATTATTAAGTGCACAAAAACAAGTCACTACCACAAAAGCTTAACCACTGCCCTTAAAGTACCATTCCATTAGTCAATAATACTGGCTAAAACTGGTTGAACTGTTGCACCAGAGACAGTAATAATGCCAATAACTAGTTAGGCAGGTTGGTGCAAGAAAATTAAACAACAAGCAAACTGCAAGCAATAAGTATAAATTACGCAATTTAATTCTCATCTTAGACCCCACCCCATTACTGTAAATAAAGGATGACTTCATTAGGTCATTCTGCTCGTTACTTGGCAAGGCACCTAGATACCATAAATGTTTGTAACTATTCATACAGAATGTATATCACCAAAGAAACAGAGCAAGTTCTCGCTGATAAATCCCTCCAGCTACAAGAGGCCCTTATGTGTACTGTTCAGCCAAGATAGCTTCTGGGTTTCTGGACATACACTTGTCAAAAAATGTTCAGCATTAGAGGTATCTATATATCACATATACGGGAGTGTCTATATAAAACCAAAGTATGGTCATAAAACCAAAAAGCTGAAACATATAGAAGTCCCATTGGTCATCTCACAAAAGCACTACATATACATTTAGAACATTTAGCAAATGTACTTATCCACAGCAACCTAATCCTCAATTACTAGCATGCAGCTTGACAATAATGTGACGTGAACCCTCAACCTTAAGGTCAATAGTCCAGTACCTTAACCGCTGTACCACCTGAGCCTTACTAGAGTAGGAATTATTATTAAAAGTAATATGAACTTGGATAAAGTGACTGGAACTTCTGTCTTAAATCCACATTAACAAGTACTCAAACTGCCCAGCCACCACCCCAACGCACTTCCAAAACTCACATCTTAATCACTTAATTTTAAATCTGATTGATCTGTCCTCAAATCTAAGTACTAAACATACAGCGGTGTGAAAAAGTGTTCGCCCCCTTGCTGATTTCCTATTTTTTGCATTTTTGTCAAAGTTAGTCGCCTAAGTGTTTTGGAACATCAAACCAATTGAAATATTAGTCAAAGACAACACAAGTAAACACAAAATGCAGTTTTTAAATGAAGGTCTTTATTATTAAGAGAGAAAAACTCCAAACCTACTTGGGCCTGTGTGCAAAAAGTGATTGCCCCCCCTTGTTAAAACATAACTTAACTATGATTTATCATTTCCGAGTTCACTGTCTCTAGCCACAGCCAGGCCTGATTATTGCCACACCTGTTCTCAATCAGGACATCACTTAAATAGGACCTGACTGACAAAGTGAAGTACACCAAAAGATCCTTAAAAGCTACACATCATGCCGAGATCCAAAGAAATTCAGGAACAACTGAGAAAGAAAGTAACTGAGATCTATCAGTCTGGAAAGGGTTATAAAGCCATTTCTAAAGCTTTGGGACTCCAGTAAACCACAGTGAGAGCCATTATCCACAAATGGCGAAGACATGGAACAGTGGTGAACCTTCCCAGGAGTGGCCGGCTGACCAAAATTACCCCAAGAACCCAGCGACGACTCATCCAAGAGGTCACAAAAGACCCCACAACAACATCCAAAGAACTGCAGGCCTCACTTGCCTCAGTTAAGGTCAGTGTTCATGCCTACACTATAAGAAAGAGACTGGGCAAAAAATTGGCCTGGATGGCAGAGTTCCAAGACAAAAACCACTGCTGAGCAAAAAAACCATTAAAGTTTGTCTCAATTTTTCCAGAACACATCTTGATGATCCCCAAGACTTGTGGGAAAACATTCTGTGGACTGACGAGACAAAAGCTGAACTCTTTGGAAGGTGTCCCCCCCATTACATCTGGTATAAAAGTAACACAGCATTTCAGAAAAAGCAAAACATTATAGCAACAGTAAGATATGGTGGAGGTAGTGTGATGGTCTGGGGCTGTTTTGCTGCTTCAGGACCTGGAAAACTTGCTGTGATAAATGGAACTATGACTTCGGCTGTCTGTCAAAAAATCCTGAAGGAGAATGTCCGACCATCTGTTCGTGACCTCAAGCTGAAATGAACTTGGGTTCTGCAGCAGGACAATGATCCAAAACACACCAGCAGGTCCACCTCTGAATGGCTGAAGAGAAACAAAATGAAGACTTTGGAGTGGCCTAGTCAAATTCCTGACCTGAATCCTATTGAGATGCTGTGGCATGACCTTAAAAAGGCCGAATTAAAAAGCTGAATTACAACAATTCTTCAAAGATGAGTGGCCAAAATTCCTCCACAACGCTGTAAAAATCTCATTGCAAGTTATCACAAACACTTGGTTGCAGTTGTTGCTGCTAAGGGTGGCCCAACCAGTTATTAGGTTTAGGGGGCTTTTCACACTTTTTCACATAGGGTCATGTAGGTTTGGATTTTTTTCTCCCTTAATAATAAACGCCTTCATTTAAAAACTGCATTTTGTGTTTACTTGACTAGCATTTTGTGTTACTTGACTAGTATTTAAATTGGTTTGATGTTCCGAAACACTTAAGCGTGACAAACATGCAAAAAAATAAGAAAAATCAGGAAGGGGGCAAACACTTTTTCACACAACTGTATATCAGGCTACATGACCATAACATATGCAGGAAATACCTATGAATCCCTATATGTCTGTGCTATAGGCTCTGGTTATGACTTGGTTTGTGTGGGGAAAAAAGAAAAAAAAGACAACTTTCTGGAGTATCTACGCACCTAAGAAGGAGCACTTTTTACCAACATGTCAATCTGGGTAGGATATATTACCAAGCAGTATTTTTAAAGCTAATTTGATAGTACATAAAAGATGGTGCAGTCTGTAAAAATGACATGGTACTTTCAGATGGGATTAAAAAAATATCACACAGATAGTCTGGTAAAAATTACAATGTCCAACATCCCCATGCAAAATTAATCCCATCTGAGTGTGGATATATAAAGCAACACAGTCTTGCTAAGAACAGTATTAGAAGCATAGTCTCACTAAGAACAGTAGTGGAAGCAGAGAACATCAAAATGTTTTGAAATTTACACTGGAGGCAGTCAAGAGGCCCAAAAATGATCCTAAGAAAAGAACTTCACAATGAAAAAGAACTACTATATAAACAGGATGTTCTCAAGATGCCAAACACAGCCCTCTCAGTAGGAAAAAATATTTAGACGCAAAGATATTTACGCTACAAGCTTTCTCAGACTGTTTTCACATGGCAGAGAAAGCCAGGAAGATGAAGGCTTTTTTATTTAATGATACAGGTACTGTGAGTAGCTGATTTAGGATAACACAGCACAGTGACTAGAATCAGAAAAGCATCTTATTTACAGTGGGGCAAAAAAGTATGTAGTCAGCCACTGATTGTGGACGTTCTCCTACTTAGAAAGATGAGAGAGGTCTGTAATTTTCATCATAGCTACACTTCAACTATGAGAGACAAAATGAGAAAAAAAATCCAGGAAATCAAATTGTAGGATTTTTAAAGAATTTACTTGTAAAATCATGGTGGAAAATAAGTATTTGGTCACCCACAAACAAGCAAGATTTCTGGCTCTCACAGACCTGTAACTTCTTCTTTAAGAAGCTCTTCTGTCCTCCACTCGTTACCTGTATTAATGGCACCTGTTTGACCTCGTTATCTGTATAACAGACACCTGTCCACAGCCTCAAACAGTCAGACTCCAAACTCAACCATGGCCAAGACCAAAAAGCTCACCAGGAAGAAAACTGTAGACCTGCACCAAGCTGGAAAGAGTGAATCTACAACAGGCAAGCAGGTTGGTGTGAATAAATCAACTGTGGGAGAAATTGTAAGAAAATGGAAGACATACAAGACCACTGCTAATCTCCCTCGATCTGGGGCCCCACGCAAGATCTCATCCGTGGGGTCAAAATGATCATGAGAACGATGAGCAAAAATCCCAGAACTACATGGAGGGACCTGATGAATGACCTGCAGAGAGCTGGGACCAAAGTAACAAAGGCTACCATCAGTAACACACTACGCAGAGGGGGACTCAGATCCTGTAGTGCCAGGTGTGTCCCCCTGCTTAAGCCAGTACATGTCCAGGTCCGTCTGAAGTTTGGCAGAGAGCATATGGATGATCCAGAAGAAGACTGGGAGAGTATCATGTGGTCAGATGAAATCAAAATAGAACTTTTTGGTAAAAACTCAACGTGTTTGGAAGAAGAAGAATGCCGAGTTACATCTCAAGAACATCATACCTACTGTGAAGCATGGGGGTGGAAACATCATGCTTTGGGGCTGTTTTTCTGCAGAGGACAGGACGACTGATCCGTGTTAGGGGAAGAATGAATGGGGCCATGAATCGTGAGATTTTAAGCCAAAACCTCCTTCCATCAGTGAGAGCATTGAAGATGGAATGTGGCTGGGTCTTCCAGCATGACAATGATCCCAAACACACCACTCAGGCAACAAAGGAGTGGCTCCATAAAAGGCATTTTAAGGTCCTGGAGTGGCCTAACCAGTCTCCAGACCTCAACCCCATAGAAGATTTGTGGAGGGAGTTGAAAGTCTGTGTTGCCCCAAAACATCACTGCTCTAGAGGAGATCTGCATGGAGGAATGGGCCAAAATACCAGCTACAGTGTGTGCCAACCTGGTGAAGACTTGCAGGAAACGTTTGATCTCTGTCATTGCCAACAAAGGTTATGTCACAAAGTATTGAGTTGAACATTTGTTATTTGACCAAATACTTATTTTCCACCATAATTTACAATTAAATTCCTTAAAAATCCTACAATGTGATTTCCTGGACTTTTTTTTCCTCATTTTGTCTCTCATAGTTGAAGTGTACCTATGATGAACATTACAGACCTCTCTCACCTTTCTAAGTAGGAGAACGTCCACAATCAGTGGCTGACTAAATACTTTTTTGCAGGGAACCTATCAAAAAATGCCACAAGCACTGTATTAAATCAGAAACAGTTTTCTTGGTTTCAGTGCACACACTAAGCAGAAATAAATCCAGGAAATGCATTTTAGAGATTAGCGATTTAAAAGGATTATTTTTTTATAATCCCAGTCTGTTGGAAATATAGGGTTGACTGAGTACACTGTCTGGTTTCAAGGGTTATATAACTGAGATAGCCTCATATGCACTTTAGGGGGAAAAAAGTCTACAACCTACACAGATACACACATTTTAATCTGGTTGACCTGTGGGTGCCACAGCAACTGCCTGGTTGGAGGACTTTGCCCAGCTGTAATCAGACTGGCATAACTTTAAAGCAGACTGTACTTTCATTTCATTAGACAAGTATACATTCATTGTTCAGCATTTGATAACTCATTAGGAAGTAATAACATTACATTTAAGTCATATACGGTGAGTTGTACTGATATACAGTCCTCTCCACAAATACTGGCACCCCTGATAAGAGAAGAGTAAAAAAAAGCTCTAAGAATTCACCTTTTGCTGAATTAGGTTCACATTGACAAACATGAGGAAAAAACAAGCAACAATTTATGTAAATTTTGTCTCTCTACAAGAAATATTTTATATATTAGACCATTCCTCTTTACAGAATCTCTCCAGATCCTCCAGGGTCCTAGGTCTTCTCTCGAGATCTCCCACAAAACCTTATGTCCAGATGAACAGATTCAACTTCTGGGATTTTCTTACCTGGATTATTGAGCATGCATCAAGACAGCTCACCCTATAGGTTTTCTATAGGGTTTATATCATGAGACTGTCATGACCATGGCAGAAGCTTGACTGTGTGTCCAGGAAACCATTATTGCATTCATCTGAACATATGATTTGGATCAGTGACCTGTTGGAAGATCCAATTACAACCCATTTTAGATGAAACTGGATATTCCAACAGGTCACTGATCCAAAAGATATGTTCAGATGAACGCAATAATGGTTTCCTGGACACAAAGTCAAGCTTCTGCTTCTTGAAAAAGTCCCACATCATCACAAAGCCTCCACCATATTTAACAGCGGGCATCAGGTTCTTTTCAGTGTAGTCATCCTTATTTTTATGTCAGACCCACCTTGAGTTCTTCTTGCCAAAAAGTTTCAATTTTTGAACATAGAACATTGTTCCAGTCAAAGTCCCAGTAGCGTTTAACAAACTCTAGGCACTTACATTTTCTTACAAGTCTTCCAAATAATCTGTGAGCTTAGAGATGGGGCCTGACGATAGGTTTGGAGACTTGGTGACCCTAAGATGATACTTTGTTCTGCAACTCTCCAACAGTGATCCCTGTGGATTTTCTGCCTCTCTTACTATTCTCCCCACTGTGAATTTGGACAAAATACATTTGGGACAAACATGCCTTTGTTCAGGTCACAGTTCCAGCAGACTGGAACTTTTGAAATTACTGCCCTAACTGTAGACATTGGTATTTTTAGGTGAGTAGCTACTTTTCAGTCCTTCCCTTGTGAAGATCAATACACCTTACTAAATCATGTTTAAATTGTTCTCTTGCCTTTCTATGGAAAATATGGTTTATTTAAAATAATTACTGTTTGATGAAGAACTTACTTTCCCATAGGCTAAATTTACTTCAAGTGAAGGCTGGACTTCTCTATTTTTTCCTCAGTGTGAGGTGAAGCCAAGTCAACAAAAAGTGAACTCTTTTTACTTATCTTTACCAGGGTTGCCATTCATTTGGGAATGGACTGTACTCTATGCACTGTTGTATATAAAGTAAATATGCTGTGTTTTATGCTCATATCAGTGTATGAGTATTGTTGAGCAAACTTTGACTGAGATACTTTCACCAGCATCTAATCTGACCAGAATGTTTAAGGGTTGGATGCAGTAACAATCAAGCTGTCAACAAAAAGCAATTCAGCTAGGCCCTAGAGGAGACAAGTCATTAGAACCTAGTCTCTGAAACCAAGGAAAGAAATAGATGAGTATCAAGCTATTCAAGCATCAAAACAATTCTCCCAAAAGTATTAAGTCTTCCTCAAGGACATTATTTACCACAGTTACTTACCACCTAATCTTCAATGGGTTTTCACACCCAGTTTATTTAGAAAATCCGGTGCTTATTTCTCATTAGGCTTACACTAGTCTGTGATTATTCAACAAATCAGATTTAATTTAAATGACATATTCCCATGCAAATTAAACCAAGCATGTATCACAGAAAAAGTGAGCGCACATGCACGACAGAACTTGGCATATAAGGCATTCTAACCTAAGTGCTCTTTCAAGGTGCCCTTCCAGCATAGAAGCTGGATTCCACTGTAGCATATTCATCAGTATCAACAACACAGAACACTCCAAACCAACTCCTAACCAATTCACATGACATACAGTACACTGGTAGAGGTGGATAGTTTATCCCAGCTCTGGGCTACATATTCAAGCTCTGGCTCTACCAACGTGCCACTTTTGGGCCCTTGAGCATTACCCTTATTTATCATCTACTAGCTGTAATCAGCTCTGCAAATGGGTGTCTGTTAAATGCTGTAAATGTAAGTGGGTGAAAACGGTAAAGTTTACTATAAAGACAAATAAAAACAAACAATTCCCCACACATGAACTGTGCATTAAGGCTACTTAACGGTTGGAGTTTGAATATTAGGATGTGGTGTCTTAGTGTTTAAGGCACTGGACTACGGACTGAAGCGTCCAGGGTAGGGCTGCAACTAACGATTATTTTAATAATCGATTAATCGGTCAATTATTAATCGATGAATCGGGTTTAAAAAAAAAAAAAAAAAAAAAAAAAAAAAAAAAAAAAAAAAAAAAAACTTTCCATGTCTTTATTCAGAAATATAACATTAAATAACAGAGCAAATAAGTGCTTACAATAAATTAATAATAATAAATTAAATAATAAAGAAAAATAAGTGCATCTCTGATGCAAACACTACATACAAACTCATTCACTCCCTTTCTTTAGGAACTTTGTATTGCAATCCAAAAATGTTAGCATGTCAACATGCTCCTGGCGATTTTGTGCAATAGCGGACGTAGCCAAAATAGTGCCAGCTGTAACACTGCTGACCGAACTTGTTACAAATCTACAAATAAATTTACAATTGTTACTTTTTCATTACACTGAAGAACAGAGGCGTCAGAATGCGCTACGGAGGTCACTACTATATCCATCACACCCACGAAGCAGTTCCCGCAACCAGCATCGCCGGTTTGGGACGAGACCCGGTCGGACCTCTCGTTGGTGGGACAGCTTTCAAAATGAAGTGGTTGTTGAAAAACAATGGCGAGAAAATGTTCGTATGCATAGGACATCGCTGTTGTCATTGAGTGAGCTGCTTCGCCGGCATATAGGACTGCTGGTTTGGCGTTGCTCTTGACAGCAACTGTGTGCGTTTTTGCGTTTTCATGTGGACGAAGTTTTTTGTTTAAACAGTGCTTGTGTGGACGGGATGTTTTTAATAAACGAATTTGAAAACCTCCGTTTTAGAAAATACCCGTGTACGTGTGGACATAGCCTTAATGCCTCCGTTCAATCGCTCGTGTTTTTTTTTTTCCCAGCGCTGTAAGTGCTGTAAGTAACGTAAGCGGATATGATAAGGCGGGGGACACATAAATCATGTGACACAAAAAATCGATAATGAAATTCGTTGTTTTATCGATTCATTGTTGCAGCCCTAGTCCAGGGATCCCTCCTCTGCCAAAGTTGGCACTCTTGAGTCCCTGAGCAAGGGTCTTAACCCACAATTGCTTGGATTGTAAGACTGCATTAGTTGAAAGTCGCTCTGGATAAGGGCATCTGCTAAAATATAACATTCAATCTTTGTGTAATGAAACAAAGTATGACATTAGCTATATTAGCTTCTACATATAGTTAGTGATGTGTTTCGTGTCAGTATTCATGCTATTAGGTTTATATTATAATTTATGCACTATTTAAGTAGTCTACTATTAGTAGGTTAGGTACTACATACTACCATGCATAACATGGTTGTATGTAGTACATGACCTACTAATACTATTTAATACCACAGAATATGTTACAAGTGCACCTTATGACACTTTGTTTCTCACTGTCAAACATAGTGGTCCGGTGTATCCTTTATCACTACCCCAAACACACCGGCTTAATATCACAGAATGAAGAAGAGGTAAAAAATATGGGAGGCTCCCTACATTCACATTGTAGGTTTTACCTAAAGTAGTAAATCCTAAGGAGGATCAGGCGACAAAGTGGTGCAGTTAGCACTATTGCCTCACAGCTCTGAGATCCCTGGTTCGATCCCGACCCTGGGCTCCGTCTGTGTGGAGTCTGCATGTCCTTCCCATGTCAGCGTGGGTTTTCCTCTGGGTGCTCTGGTTTCCTCCCACATTCCAAAGACATGCGTGTTAGGTTAATTGGTGTTTCTAAAGTGTCCTTAGTGTGTGGAGAAAAATGTGTTGGTGACCTACTCTGTGGATCATTATAAGACTGGTCTACGGAGTATCCAAGGGCCAGACGCGACTAAAATGGATAGAATGAATGAGTTCAAAGGAGGACAATCAGTCCTCCCTGAGACCTAGTTACACGTAACCATACACAGTTTGTGAATAACAAGAAAAATAGCCCATAGATCAAGAACCCACGATGGCAATGAATCCACAGCTGAGTTGTTACGGTTCACCTATGAACCAGGGGGTTTCAGACCAAAGTGCAGGTAACTGGTGTAAATGAGCCCTGCTGTTGGAGCTGAGGATAGGTTAGGCGTGCTTTAGGGACTTTTGGCACTTCACAAAAAGGAACCACGTATATACATGTCTACGCACACACACATAAATGAGAATATATGTGTATGTATATAGATGTATATACAGGAGTAAAGTGAGGGTGAAAAATAAAAGAGGAAAAACAGAGGAAAAAGGAAATAATGACTTCTGTCTGTAAAGCAGGCAGCATGGATTGAACCCGAATCGCTCGTGTGGAATTACAATGCTCTACCAACCGAGCTACTTAGCTGTGTGAAATAGTGAGGAAATAAGTGGCTTTAAGGCCAAAGAATCAATGGGTGCATTTTAATACAAGGTGCTCATCCTCAATCTAATATAGTGTGATGCAGAACTGTACCTGATGCTTTTGTTTTATTCCCAAGTCACAAAGTACTTCCCCATTGCTACAGTGGTGCTTGAAATGTTGTGAACCCTTTAGAAGTTTCTATACTTCTGCATATGAACTAAAACATAATCTAGTCCTAAAACTAAAACTAGATAAGAAGAACCAAATTAAACAAATATGAAATATTATTCCTACTCATTGACTTATTGAGAATAATGAGCCAATACTACACACCTGTGAGTAGCAAAAAATGATGAACCTTTATGATTAGTAGTTAATTTGAAAGATACATTATAATCCAGTGCTTTAAATAAATATTACAAAATAATCTCTAAAGAATTTAACTCCATCAATCCACAGCCAGACTGTATACAAATGAAGGAATTTAGACCATTGTTGGTCGACTGACCAACAAAGGTCCATGAGCGAGGTATGCAATAATAAGTGAGGTCACAGGAACATAGGATAACTTCTAAGCAACTATGTTAATGTTCATGAGTCACCCATTGGCAGAACACTGAACAACAGTTGTGTACATGGTTGGTTTGGAAGGAGAACATAATTCCTCTCCAAAAAGAACGTTGCTGCCCATCACATGGCATATGGACAAATCAGAAGGCTATTGGAGAAAAAAAAAAAATTGTGAACCCATGACAGCAAAACAGAACTTTTTGGTTTAAATTAGAAGCGTTATGTCTGGAGAAAGAAAAACACTGCATTCCAACATAAGAACCCTATCCCATCTGTGAAACATGGTGGTGGCAGTTTCATGGCTTTTTCCTGTTTTGCTGAATCTGGGCCAGAACAACTTGCCAATATGGATGGAACTATAAATTATTAATTATACAAGCAAATTCTAAAAGAAAAGATCAGGCTGTGAACTGATTCTCAAGAGAAACTGGAGCATGCAGCAAGATAACAACCCACAGCAAGCATGCTATTTTGTTGTACCAAATAGCATAAAGTTAATGTTTAGGAATGGCCAAGTCAAAGTCCTGACCTGAGCCAAAAGGAACGGGCTAAAAGTCCTTCAAGCTGATGTGCAAGGCTGATAACAGATACAGATACTGGAAATGTTTAGTTGCAATTATTATTGCTGCACATGGGTTCACACTAGATACAGAAAGCAAAGGTTCACATACTTTTGCCACTCACAGATAAGTAATTGATTCATGAAAGACTCCTTGAAACACCCTTGGGAGAGCGAACAAGCCAGCACACGAAGTCTATTTGCAGCATGTCAGGAGATGAAGGAATGTAATAATCCAGAACATCAGAGCACATTTTCTAAACAAGGCACTGACGTCAACATCACAATTAACTACCACAGTATCAAGCTGTTGTTGGCAAGATACACCTTAAACAATCTTTTCAGGCAAACAAGGTGTGTACTCTCAACAAACCCCCCTTTCCAAGAACCTGGACAAGAAAACTTTCAGCAAGGGGCTGAGGAATGCTAGATGGAAGTTTCAATGCAGTAAGGTTGGTCTGACATATCAGACTGAAGAGGAGCTTCTGACCAGTCGAAAAAACATAAAATAAGCAGCATCATACTCAATCTTCAACACCCCAACCACAATAAGGGTGATATCTGCAGTCTTACCTGATTTTATCTGTCAGAAGAGTCAGGGCAATGCAGAGTGTTCAGGTCAGATTCAAAGTTTCAAATCATTTGCAAGAAGTGGAAACGACTGTATTACAATTATTATATCTTTAAGGAAAATATTATTTCATAGGTTTTTGACTTGGCACATTATTTAGACAAATATTTCAACTTCACCAGCATGCTGACTATAAACCATTCATATAGTTGTAGTAGACTGTATAATATATACCTACATAACGTAAGTAGAGGGATAACAGACAACAGCCATTATGTGGTACTTACACATTAATATAGAAATAAAAACTAACTAGGTATTTTTTTAAATAAATGTAAGGTCACTTTAATTCAGCTTAAACCTTATCACTGTGATCACAATCATCTAGAAAGGAGCTGCCAAAAAAGACAATGGACAAACAGTTAATTATTATTTTACCCTTTTCCTAAATTACATCCTGCCACAGCATGAGTGTACATAATTGATCTAAATTACACTGTAATATTTAACTTGGCATATATAATTTGTCGAATTACAAGTTGAAGGCTTGGCATAAATAGAAGATGCTGAAACTTGAGACAGCAAAGATCCTGGACTACAGTATTTAACAGACAATCATATCCAGAACGACTTACCACTGAGGTTAAGGGTCTTTCTCAAGGGCCCAACAGTGGTAGCCTGCCAGGATATAAACTCTCAATCATCCTATTAGTAGCAGACCAGAGCCTTTACCACTATGCCACCACAGTCTGAGAGTCTCCATCAAAAATGGCATCATGCACCCTAACTCCCATCGCTCCCTTAATTCAAGCCAAGAACAACATGCCATATAAAACATACTAAATAAACAAAAGCCTTAAAATGTACACAGGCACAATCTTGACAAATGTATTCACATGTAAACATTTTGGGCTGATCTATCTGAAAACACAGTGAATCCTTCAGAAGATACTACATGTATCTTATGCCATCTTCTGAATAGGCTTCCTAAGACTTAAAAAGGTCAGAGAAGCACTTTGGAGAAGGATGAGTGACACAAACAGCAATGTCCGAACGAGCCAACATTGACATATGAAGGGGGTTGAAATTGATAAGAGTTTTAACTGCTAATGTGACAAAAAGAAGTAATTTGAAGAAGATTGAAAGGGGTGACAGGTCAAACCAGTGGCAACGGCACATATTTGTGTTCAAAATGGATAACAATGCCCTTAGTGTCCCTAGTCCATCAATCAGTAATGCAGTACTTAGGGAGACTATTTAGTAGCACTCAAAACACAGCCGAAACATATAGCGCCTCCTACTCATCATGTCAGGAAACAAACCCTTAAACATGTCTCTTAAACCCTTGAGTGCCTGAAACTTTGAATTATGAACTGACCTGAACTGAATTAGTAAAAAAGTTAGTAATTAAAGTTAGTAAAAGCACTGTGCTGTTCATGTGGCTGACCGGCACAGAGTCGGTTATATGAGACCAGCTGAAGCCGATCACGCTAAAGCCGGCCGAATCTGTTATATATGTAAATAATGAAGGCTTTGATTACTATAAGGTTTAATTCGCCCCACATAATGACACAAATCAGAATGCATGAAACAGTTGCCGAATGTAAACAGATTTTTTGTGCAATCTGCAAAGTCTTAAAGACAGAGCTTAGAAGAGAGCTGCCTATTTTTGGCTGAAGTATTTTTGCTTCGGTAAGCATACCCCGAATTCTGTGGGTTAATGATTGTCCTGAACCCATCTCGAAAGTTACTGCGTTCATAATGTGGTTCTTCTTTGCATCACCGATCTCTCGCATTATAATCCATTTCTGTGTTCTGTTCATTAATCTGACGGAGCCTTCCCCAGCTGTTGACAGACTGTTTCTAGGTAGTTATATGTGTTATGCTACCTAGCTAGCGAGCTTTACCCAGCATGCTGTTCGGTGATGTAGTTCTACTCAGAGCTCAGCAGCGCTTGTAGCGGCATAAAATAATCTATAATTTGCTGCCTATTTGTTAGAGCTGTATTTCTGCTATGCACCGGTATGGAGGTATATGAAAAATTTATACTGTACAAGAAATTAACACCAGTGTACCGGTTGAACCAATATACCTGTGGGACTGTGGTAACCTAGCAGTTAAGATACTGGACTCTGGACCAGAAGGTCCAGGGTTCAAATCCCACCACTGCCACTGTTGGGTCCTTGAGCAAGACCCGTAACCCACTATTGCTTGGATTTTAAGACTGTATCAATTGGAAGTCACTCTGTAAATTTAAATGTAAATACCGCCCAGCCCTTCATGCAAGTAAAAACTGTAGAACATAAACTGAAACTTTCACATTATGCAACAACAACAGATTTATGGTCAAGAACATCCGAACCATACCTGACCTAGATGGTGCATTTAATCAATAGCTTTTGTCATAATCTTCATATTGTGCAGGGTGGTTAGTTCACACATAGTGAAATAAGTTCAGAAGTCTTTAACAAAAAACGATTTCTGACATAGTCTGCAGATTGACGTTTTTTGAGCAACATCTGCCTTTTCAAAGCCAAACCACCTCCATGCAATTGAGGAGTACTCGTGTCTAGCAACTGAATCTAACGACGTAGACTGAGAGACTGGTGGTGTCTGTATTTTGTCTCCTGGTGAAGTTTGTTCACTCATTTTTAACTTCAGTTATGTGCTTTTAGGTAGAATGCTAGCTTGGTTTGTGTGCAGCAGTCCATCCTACCCGGCTACATGACGGTTAAGGTACTGGACTCTGGATCAGATGGTTCAGGGTTCTAATCCCACCTCTGCCAAGCAGCCACTGTTGGGTCCTCAAGCAAGATGCTTAACCCACAAATTGCTTGGATTATAAGATTGGATCAATTTATTCGACTGCTAAATTAAATAAATGTAAAATAAATATGAATATATGAATAGTTTTTTGCAAAGTGAGTGTCAATAATGTAAGCTCACACATCGTTAAAACAACAATTAAGATATTCTCGTAGACGAGACATATCACACACCCCTAACTTTTAGCAGCATTTAAATTATAGCTAGCATTACCAAACATAGCAACCCTGTCACTATCTAAATTTTTATATGAACAGTTCATAGGAAACTGTCATTAAGTAAACAGACCAGTGGCTATGCTTTATGAGCTACAACAAAAAGTGACCAGAATTTCTAACTAGAAGTTCAAAATCCAAAAGGTAATGCCGGTCACTATCCTTAATGATATTTGTGTTTTTAACTTTATAGAGTAGGGTTTTTTTTTGTAACCTTCTCCAGTTAGGCCCCAATGTTGTACAACAGTGGGCAAAAGCTGTTGTTAACAGGCCACACACACATGCATTTATGTATAATTATAGCAGGCCTAAAGTAAATAAGTGCAGGCTGCACTTCCTTGTCTCACAGGCCGTAGGTTTTGCAAGCAAATGGTTTGGTTTGGGAAGAAGACAATACACATAAATGTGGATAGTTACATACATTTTCTCAGTATTTTCTCATAAAACCAACAGGGACATTTCCTTTTCAGGGAGGATATGCATTACCTGGAGTTACTTATACAACTCATTTTATAGAATGACACACCGTAACCTTTTCAGTCACAGGAATGCACAGTCTGTAAAAGTTATATAGATGAATGATTCAGATTGGATCATAATTACAGTGATACCATGGTAATGATTACATTACTCCACCTCACATAAAACATTTCCTGTCTTGGGAGAGCTTTAGTAGGAAGGGACAGATAAAAGAGAAACATGGAGGTACAGAGTGAATGGAACACATACAGGGAGATAAAATGGGGGAAAAAGTGGGAGAGATGCTGGCAACGCAGAAAGCCCAGAGGCAGATGTGCCTGTTATGCACAATCATGAAGCGTATGCATTCTCATGGGTCTATGCGGGTGCCAGCATGTCCATAGATGAAGGGCCACTTGTGCAGACAGGCAAGGTGACCTCTGTGAGTTCTATCTAAGTGCCTGAGACTTTAAGCTATAATCCCACCATTTTCAACACTCTGTGTCCTTCACAAAGCAATGATAACAAGCTTCGTAGACTGTGACTAACAATCCCTGTCAATATGTTAATGTTAAGGTTAAAAACAGTGAGTTTAAGATTACATCTAATTAGTAGAGCCCACTAATATACCAAAATACATAACCTTGAATTTACACTACAGCTCGGGTATCTACTACCAGCCACTTTCTCAAGGATTTTGCCACATTTTCTACAAAATCCTCTAAAAGGCTGGAAGCTAGCTCTGGATTAAGTTAGCCATTTGAACTGAATGGAGTTTGTCATATGGTTTGATACTGTAATTGAATTCATCAGCTACAAGGGATAATTCCCCAACATTAACACAAATACTCTAATTTGAGATATACCTTGGTTTGACCCTGGATTCTCTGCAGAGCAGTAGATCACTAAGAACCGGGATTCATCATCATGGCAATGACGCTGCTTACGCACAGTTACTTCACTCATACGAGCACATACTACGCTGACAACTGTGACGTGTTTGTTATAAACATGCCATTGTGATCTCCATTAAAATCTACAGCACAAACAATGGCACATTCTTCACTTTAAAGTTGACTGAGATAAAACTATAAAATTAGATTTCGGTTTTCAATTGGCTAGCAGCTTGCCATATGCCAGCCTGTAACAATATTTAACCACGTATTGTCATAAAGGATAAATATTTATTAATAATTAACATTGCAGTACCATAAATACCAGACAGTGACAATGCCAGCCTAAGCTATGATTCATACGCAGTGACTCAGATCTACCTGTCTGCAATAAAACTGTAATGGGGTCACCCATGACTTGTGTCTTGTGACCACATTCACAGCCACTCACCTGAGCAGCACCAGAGACTTGGGAGCTTCATAACAAACGTAAGGACCTTTCGCACCAAACATTTCTAGAGACTAATTTGAAAAGAACTCTCACGCGCGAGTTTTTCACTTTCAATACATTATTCAATAAATTGGTTACTTTATTATAAAATAAGCTTTATGTTAATGACCCAAATGTTGTTTAATGTAAGTGTTTTAAACATGTTTAAGGTACATATGCAATACAATACTCTTCAGTACTGATGTAGGGACTCATGAGGCAAGTGTGATGAACGCTGTGAATTAAAGACGAGAATCGAGGTACCACTGTAAAGTTAACTAGTTGTCAAGTCAAGTCAGATTTATTTATATAGCGCTTTTTACTAAAGAGCATTGTCTCAAAGCATCTTTACAATTTTAGATTATCTACTAATATCTACGTCCAATCCCAAACTTAGCAAGCCTAGGGTGACAGTGGCAAGGAAAAACTCCATAATGGGAATGTGAAATGTAGTTAGGAAAAGCAATGGTCACGGTTGGTATATACTGTACAGTACATATTAAAGTAGATAAAGAGAACCCAGTTAACAAATTAGACAAAAATATTATACTTGGTCATTTATTTATTGAGGAAAATGACCCAATTTTACATATTAGTGAGTGGCAAAAGTATCTGAACTTTGCTTTCAGTATCTAGTGTGACCCCCCTGTGCAGCAATAACTGTAACTAAACGTTTCAATTTATGATAAATTCAGCTACCGACGGATTTGTCAGAACATATCTCCATCGTAAATCGGTGACTACCTGTATATTCTTTATGTATGCACAGTTATACACTATACAAACAGAATATGATCTAGTTAATGTCATAAATACATACATTGCTACCTCGATTCTCGTCTTTAATCCGTTCCAGAAGGCTTGAACCAACTTTTCCCATAGGGAGTAATATAAATTGAATTAATTTGTTCCAGACCCCAGAAAATCCACATTGCACAAGGCATTATATGCATTAATTGTATTGTACAGGTGCTCCCTGATTTACGATGGGGATATGTTCCAACAAATCCATCACAAGCTAAACGTATCATGAACCAATGAGTGTAACGAGTGTTTGGTAGAGCGATCCATACTGTATCATAGCAGAGCCTACCAACATGTTTAAAACACTTACATTAACCTACAGTTGGCCAAAATCATTAACACAAAGCTTATTTTATAATAGTGTTGAAAATTCTGGTGTAATTTAGTGAGTAAGGGATTGAAAGTGAAAACACTTACTCAACTGGTGAATTCATCGGCTCTAGCTTAGCTGCTAATGCTAACTGTAGCCTGTGTTCTGGAGACTCAGGACAGGATTTCCATTTCGGTTGGCTGTCTATACTATCCTTTTTAGGTTAGTGGAGATTCAAACATGATAAACACAGCACAGATCTTCACTGGGAAAGAGCTACTGTGAGACTGAATCACTGAATCACTTTGTACTGAATCAGTTTCAGCTGAAACGAGTCGCGGCTCGACTCATACAAGTTTAAGCAAGTGCGCCGAGTATTGAGCAAACGGCGAGAACCAAGACAAACTTTTCTGGTCAGAATGCATTGAGAACCGAAATCAATGAGTTCCAAGGTGGTTGAGAACCGAAGTACCACAGTACTTTAAACACCACTTGGAAAAACTATAACATTTTCAATCTGGCACAGAATTCTGGGATATATGCAAATAAAAGAAATTCTGGTATATAATATCCACTTTCCAATAAGTAGTAAAATGGATCAGCTTGTTCAAAAGGATGCTAACATGCCAGTGAGGCACTGTTTTTTATTCACCCAAATGAATGAGGAAAAGCACTGGATGTTAACAACGTTACATGGTGTCTGTGCTGAGCGACTTCTAGAGTGGAAGATGAAGAAGGAAAACTAAAACAAATGACAACAGGCAACTGCAAGCAGTGCTCGATGCAGTGGGTCAGACCAGACATTTGTTATATGAATTTTTGAGACATGTTGTTGACAGAAAGAAACAATCGAGCATTCATTCGCTCAAAGTTTCTAGTTTCACTGGGAAATAGGCATATCTGTAACACCAAAGACCACATGAGTTTCCCTAGTGGACAATTAATACAGCCATCATTCCAATAGCTAAGTGATATTCTAAACTTTCCCAAGTGGTAATTAGTCTATATGGTAATTATATAACATCAGAAAAATATTATGCTAACTTATAAGATTCTGCTAATGGGTTCATGTGGTTCCTCCCAATGGAATTTGCATCACAATAATACTGTTTATCACAAAAATACTTCAGACTGTAATCGTTTGTCTAGATTTCATAATCGGCCCTTACTTTGGGAAGCATATTAACACTTAATTCAGGCTACATTCCTGAAGCGATTAAAATCTCCGTTAAGATTCTGGGTTAGTCTTGAGGTTAGTTCATGGTTAAATTTAGGTTTAGCATACACACAGTGACAGATATTTTAAACTTCAGTTTGTCAAGCAGGAACCCATGGTATGTTAAACCTGTTTTGTAAGACGAGCCTTATGCAACAGGTGCCACGTTCAAGATCAATACAATGATGTATTTGTGTCACAACACTGATTTTCCAGTTTTTGTTGTAGATGAGTAAAACCTTATTTCATTGCAGAATGGCCCCCTTCCCCCATGCTCTCCTTGCACTCTCTCTCTCACACACATGTACACAGATACACAAACATTTATGGACTTAGAAACTCCATAATGGATTCTTTTATGTGAGACAATTTAATGTTGTACTTATGAAGCAAGCAGGGAACTGAGAAGTGTGCAGAAACTGTGAAGTGAGCACAAGGCACTTCACTCTGGTTTGCTGCCTTGCAAAAACACAATTCTTGTTTCTCCACTCTCATTGCTGCTGCTGCAGTTTGGTTTTCTAGATTCTCAATGGCTTTGTTTTGCTCGGTTTAGCATTGTTCTTACGCTCTCAAATAAAAGACAACAATCTCACTCTCAGTACTTGGTTTTTAAAATAATATCTTATTATTGCATTACCATAAATTAGAATTAAGCTAGCACTGCAGTTACTGAGGAAGCTCAGGGTTCTGGAACCATTATTTGTCAGATTTGTAACACTCTAATTTGCAGTAAAACTACACCACTGGGTCAGGGTATTTGACATGAAATAAGGGTCGGTTCTCATCAGCAAAGCTCACTGAACCTTGCTGCATAGGCTATCCAGCTAATGGAATATTGATCAGTGGAAAACAATTCATGCTCCATGTAAAATTTACTCCACTTGACTTTTTATCGAGGCTATTAATTCTCAGTGAGTTACCAAAATGAACTTCAGAAAGCCTGGAGCATTAGAACAGTAAGGTTTAAACAGAGGGTTCTATGGGGTACTACACAGGTTGCTTTATTAGGTAAAACATTTATTATACATTTATATTTAAGTGTTGATATGCTTCAATAGCAAAAAGGATATTAAGGTTTTCTGTGTATGACAGAACTGCATCCACTTGGCAGTGCTGGGTAAGATGGACTAAAGTTATAGCTCACTAAAAACAATTTCTAAAGACGGACTCCACTAGAAACCAGTGTTCCAGTGTGCTGACATTGAAAGAGGAAAATAAAACTAGAAAAACAAATACAAATAAATACTGTTTCTCTGACTTTAAAGGAAACTCATTCAAGCCATCTGAATTCACACTAACATCTCTATACTGGAAATTGTAGTGAAGCTTTGCTACTGCTCAACACTGTGCCTATACTGGTATGTGCAACTACAAAACTGTAACCCTGCTATCCAATTTACTATTATAACATGACTTTCAGGGTGTCATTTTTACACCCTAACCCGCTATTTGACACACAAGCTCGCATTATAATGAATGCTAACCTCTGAACTTAAGCTACGAAGTGAGTGGAT
This sequence comes from Ancistrus triradiatus, assembly GCA_025084515.1. Taxonomy (NCBI): domain Eukaryota; kingdom Metazoa; phylum Chordata; class Actinopteri; order Siluriformes; family Loricariidae; genus Ancistrus; species Ancistrus triradiatus. The sequence continues at coordinate 35,974 of JAJAGP010005145.1, forward strand.
GACGTTCCAAATGGCATCTACCTAAAACCTGTTTTTTTGTAAAAACACACATACATTTACAGAGACTATAACTTTTAGGTGGTAAATTGCTGCTCCATTCACAAAGACATGCACAGAGAGTAACAGATGTGATTATATAAACAAGGAAGTTACACAGGCGAATCCCCACAGGATATGCAGATAACTGGCAAAACAGCTAATCAGGAAATCCGTGAGCCACAATATTATGCTGATACCATGACAGTAGGTGGGGTTTTAAAGATGCTGGAATGATTTAGGTTGTCTCATCATACAGAACGGAAATAAACTCAGACATGAAACATCGTCCAGAATGGTTTACATTTGGATAGCAGGGTTCTAATGTATTCCATAGAATTAACATCTTTCTTACAGTTTGATAAACTGACATTTAAAAAGCCTCTAATAACTAGCTCGGTTCCAAATTTTCTCTGGCATTGTGGGACTCAAACATATTAACTACAGTGCTTTGCAAAAGTATTCGGCCCCCTTGAACTTTTCAACCTTTTGCCACATTCCAGGCTTTAAACATAAAGATATGAAATTGTAATTTTTTGTGAAGAATCAACAACAAATGGGACACAATCGTGAAGTGGAACGAAATTTATTGGATATTTTATTGGATATTTTTTTAGAAATAAAAAACTGAAAACTGGGGCGTGCAAAATTATTCGGCCCCCTTGCGTTAATACTTTGTAGCGCCACCTTTTTGCTGCGATTACAGCTGCAAGTGGCTTGGGGTATGTCTCTATCAGTTTTGCACATCGAGAGATTGAAATGTTTGCCTATTCTTCCTTGCAAAACAGCTCGAGCTCAGTGAGGTTGGATGGAGAGCGTTTGTGAACAGCAGTTTTCAGCTCTTTCCACAGATTCTCGATTGTATTCAGGTCTGGACTTTGACTTGGCCATTCTAACACCTGGATACGTTTATTTGTGAACCACTCCATTGTAGATTTTGCTTTATGTTTTGGATCATTGTCTTGTTGGAAGATAAATCTCCGTCCCAGTCTCAGGTCTTTTGCAGACTCCAACATGTCTTCTTCCAGAATAGTCCTGTATTTGGCTCCATCCATCTTCCCATCAATTGCAACCATCTTCCCTGTCTCTGCTGAAGAAAAGCAGGCCCAAACCCCGATGCTGCCACCACCATGTTTGACAGTGGGG
>JAJAGP010005146.1:0-31786 GCA_025084515.1 Ancistrus triradiatus
ACCAGACTCCCGAACCTCTAGCCCTGGAGGAAGGCTTTGTCTGGCTCGGTCGCTGACCCCCATGGGAACGGGGCTATCAGGGATGAACAGAGCCGGACCGTGAACCTCACACTTGTTGAAGAAGAAGCAGCTGCACTCCTCACAGTCTAAAGAAAGAAATGATTCTCACATCAATCACACTTACAGGTACGAGAGGATTTCCCTTTAAACCCCCAGCAAAATCCTTTATTTCTAGATTTAGGAATTTTGGAAATCCAACATGCAGTCTTACATGAAGCTAGATAGAGTAAATAAGAAACAATGGGACAGGTTTCTATTCCCATATGAAGCTTAGTTCAGCTACGAATTAGAACAGAATTGTGTTCCCTTACAGAGGTAATCTTCATCTTCAGCTTCTTCCTCTTTTATGAACTTCATCTGGAATCCTCCATTCTGTTGTTCTACAGAGCTGACGTGTCCCAAAGAGCTTGATATTCCTCCGCCTGAAATTCCAATCATTATATTTCAGTAGTGTCAAAAGAAAAGCACTTTATTTATCCGCACACTGGACTGGATTTAAAGAAGAATTTTTCTTACAGAGATCATCTTTATCTTCAGCTTCTTCATCTTTTATGGACTTTCTCTGGAGTCCTCTATTCTGTTGGTCTGTAGAGGTTGATGTTCCTCCATCAGAAGTCATACAAGTCTCTGTCTTCATGCTCTCACAAAGCTAATGATCAAAGGACAACAGAGCTGATTCAGGAAAGTGAGGAAGCAGTCTTTATAAAATCAGTACTTATAATGTGCATAACGCATTATCCTCACCCCCTATGTAGTGCACTATGTAGTGTGTATCCAGCATTAGCCTTACTTCCTATATTGTGCACTACGTAGTGTGTATCCATCATTATCCTCACTCCCTATGTAGTGCACTACGTAGGGAGGATGAATCCATTTGGGATGGTATCTGTTATCTAGAAGCTTGAGTGAAACTTACCTTGTGTGTTAAACCAGAACAGAGCTAAGAGCCTATAATCCACAATATTATTGTTAAACTGGATCAGATGCTGAATATTGGGATTAAATGTCAATCATGGAACGAGTTTAGATCCAAAATAGAGACAAAAATACTTTCTGGAGGTGAAAGATAATGGAGAACGCCAACAAAACCTTATTCTTTGCTAGTTTAACATAGTGTTCAATCCTGGTTAAGGTCTTTACTGCCCCCTATTGAACTGGAGAATAGCATCCATTTGGGATGGTATGTGTTATCTGAGGCTAGAAACTACTGTAGAGTGCAACTTACCTTGTGTGTTAAAGCAGAACAAGATAAAAGCTTCTAGTCTGCAATATTACCCCTATATGGTTCACAGCACCCATACTGAGGACATCATCTAGAGTGCAGCCCTGCTTGACTGTTTCAGTGCACCTGGTGAGAAAAGAGCTGGGGAAAGTTTATACAGGCCTGTATCAGGAATACCAGACTCCTGAAACTCTAGACCTGGAGGAAGGCTTTGTCTGGCTCGGTCACTGACCCCAACGGGAACGGGGCTATCAGGGATGAAGAGAGCCGGACCATGAACCTCACACTTGTTGAAGAAGAAGCATTTGCACTCCTCACAGTCTAAAGAAAGAAATGATGCTCACATCAATCACACTTACAGGTACAAGAGGATTTCCCTTCAAATGAGGAAGTTTATACAGGCAAGGTTCTGGGGCTCTTAACCCCATGCTTCATAGAGCCAACACACACCTATACACAACCAGGGTCACTATCAGAACAATGTCATTTGATTTGTCCAGTTCCCTTCACTGATTATGTCCTACGTGATCAATAGGCAACAGTCTCCAGATCTGTGGATGAAGTGGTGGTGAGTAACACTGGGAACTGTAAATATCTTCCTTCTATTTACACTCCAAATATTGGACGTCCACTGTAACACCAGTTCATGCTACCTCCAGACGTTCTCTGATGATACTTCCATTAAAAGGTTTCATTCACAATGACGATGAGGCAGAGTACATAATGCTGGCAGAGAAATTTGGCTTGTGATAAATGGAGAACCACCTGCACATATACATCAGCAAGACAAAGGAACTGGTTGTGGACTCTCTGGACTCTCCTTTCAGACCAGTCAATAAACAAAAAAAAGATGTGTAGATGGAAAAGTACTACAAGTACATGGGAGTTTGCCTGAACAATAAGCGAGACTGGACTGACAGAAGTACTGTAAATGACAGGCCAGGGCAGTCCAGGAAAGGCCAGGGCAGGCTTTACTATTTAAGAAGGCGATAGGTAAAGGTCTTCTACTGGGGCTGTTCTACCATTCTGCTTGTGGCCAGTGTACTCCTAGAATATTTTTTTTGTTTTACTGTTTTAATTAGTTTTATTTTTGACAGGATTTATCTCCCATAATTTGTGTTGTACTATTTGAAAATAGTCCATGTTAAGCTTCCACTCCAACCTCCAGTTCAATAGAGGGCAGTAAAGCACCATAACCAGAATTACATACAAGGTTATAAAGTAGCATAGAAAAGGGGTTTTGTTTGGATCCTCCATTATCTTCCACCTCCAGGAAGTGTTTTGTCGCCGTTGTGGAGCCAAAAAGCTTCTTATTTAATCCCAACATTCAGCATCTGATAGAATTTATCACTGATATTGTGGATTAGGAACCTTTACCTCTGTTCTGCTTTAACACACAAGGTAAGTTCAGCTCAAGCTTCTAGCTGCTCAGATACCATCCCAAATGATTCATCCTCCCTACATAGTGCAATACATAGGGAGTGAGCATAATGCTGGATACAAACTACATAGTGCACTACCTTTTTTTCTGTTGTTAAATACATATTTTGATACAAACAAAGACTTTAGCACTTTGTGAAGGCAGATATTATTATCCTAACAGCTCTCTACTTAGGTTTTAAGTGTAAACTAAATTTTAAATTCATATTATATGAAGACTGATACGTCACTTTCCTGAATAAATTCTTTTGTTCTTTGTTCATCGGCTTTGTGAGATCATGAAGACAGAGACTTGTACGACTTCTGATGGAGGAACATCAACCTCTACAGACCAACAGAATGGAGGATTCCAGAAGAAGTCCATAAAAGAGGAAGAAGCTGAAGATAAAGATGAGCTCTGTAAGAAATCTTTTTCAAATCCAATTCAGTCTGAGGATAAATAAAGTGCTTTTCTTTTGACACTAATGAAATGTAATGAATGGAATTTCAGGTGCAGGAACATCAATCTCTGTGGGACACATCAGCCCTATAGAACAGCAGAATGGAGGATTCCAGAAGAAATTCATAAAAGAGGAAGAAGCTGAAGATGAAGATTACCTCTGTAAGAGAACAGACTCATTAAAAAACCAGTCCCATTGTTTATTAGTTACTCCATCTACCTTCATGTAGGACTTAATGGAAGTGTAAAAAGTCAAAACTCCACTGGGGGTTTAAAGGGAAATCCTCTTGTACCTGTAAGTTTGACTGATGTGAGAATCATTTCTTTCTTTAGACTGTGAGGAGTGCAGCTGCTTCTTCTTCAACAAGTGTGAGGTTCACGGTCTGCTTTCTTCTTCAACAAGTGTGAGGTTCACTGGTCCGGCTCTCTTCATCCCTGAATAGCCCCGTTTTCCCATGGGGGTCAGTGACCGAGCCAGAGAAAGCCTTTCCTCCAGGCTAGAGGTTCGGGAGTCTGGTATTCCTGATGATGCAGGTCTGGGAGTGTTTAATAATGGAGATCCTGTTCCAGTTGGTGCTCACTTTGGACCGTACCAGGGAGAACTGGTAGATCGAGAGGAAGCCATGAACAGTGCTTATTCTTGGGTGGTGAGTTAGTTTATTAAATCTATTGTAGGAATTATTAATAAAATCCTGTACAAATGTCCAGTCTAATGTTTAATGTTGAATAATATGTTGTGCAGATCTCCAAGAGCAGTGAGTGTGAGGAATACATAGATGCTAAGAGAGAGATTCATGCTAACTGGATGAGGTGAGGAAACCCTGCAGACGTCTGATGGATCTTTGATGATAAGTATGAGTTGAAATGGTTTGATTTGGTGGAGAATCTTCATCCTCCTTCTGTCTGTAACTGATCTTCACGACTTTCTCAGATATGTGAATTGTGCTCGTACTGATGAAGAACAGAATCTGGTGGTGTTCCAGTATCGAGGTGGAATTTATTACCGCTGCTGTCGACCTATTAATCCAGGACAGGAGCTCTTGGTGTGTTATGATGAGGGATATGGCAAAAACCTCAGCAGTACATTCGACTACATCTGGAACAGAAAGTGCTCCTCCAATGGTAATGCCCAAACATTGTGCTTTTGTTGCACTTGAGCTACATGATACATGAGTATCATCCTAAAGCCACCGACAATTTTGTGGATCAGTGTTTGGGCACTCTGTTGTATTTAAAGAACAGGGATCTGTTGAAATCTGATCTTCAAAATGCATGATTGTGCAAGGGTGTCAAGGACCTTTTTGATGACCTTAGAAAAAAAGTTGCTCATGTTCATCATCCTGGAAAAGGTTACATCTCCACTGATCCATAGTCAGAAAGATTGTATACAAATGTAGAAAGGGTAAACTCTAAGCAACTAAAGGTCTCTCTATAATTGGCTAATGTTCATGAGCCAACATCAGGAGAGCACTGAACAACATATACCTGGCAGGGTTACAAGGAAAAAGTCTGCTCCCCAAAAAGAACATTGCTGTCCATCTCCAGTTTCTAAAGATATATATATAAGCTACATAAGGCCGAAATCCGATATCGAATTTTGCTGCATCCCAGGCCTTAGCGGTCTCTCTGAAAATGAAAGAGCAGAGCAGGTGGCAAGGAATAACAACAACGGGCCAGATGGCAAACTGCAAACTCCCACCAACGGATATAAAACCGAAAAGTGGCAAGCTGAATGGAACACACAAGCCAATAACATACTGCATGAGCTCAGCCCCAAGAAAGGCAACAGACCCAAAACATATCTAGACAACCGATGGGACCAAGTTTCATACAGTACGCTAGATGTCATACTGGATATACCAGGTTGACGCATTCCGGTGAAGGATGATGAACCCCCACAATGTGGAACTTGCCAAAGAACAATCACTATAAAACATTTACTCACTGAATGCCCTAGAAAAACAAATACTCAATGTCAAACACGATACCTGAAATATTCAACCAAGATAAAGCAAGCAAACTACTGACATTCCTTAAGCTTACAAAACTAAGAGCCCATATTTGGCAGGAAGGGTAATGTCACTTCCTTAAAGGGGGGGTGGGGGTCAATGGTATCAATTCCTTCATCCTACAAGGACGGTCTGCATACTCTCGCCACATGAGGACAGGCATTGTTGTGCACCAGGAGGAACCCAGGACACACTGCACCAGCCTAGGGTCTGACAATGGGTCCAAGGATTTCATCTCAATATCTAATAGCAGTCAGGGTGCCGTTACTGTTAAGAACCTTCTACGGTCTTGTCCAGCTCTCCTAGAGTAACTGCCTGTCTCCTGGAATCTCCTCCATACTCATACTCCAAGACTATGCCAGTAGACACAGCAAACCATCTGACAATGGCATGTATTGATGTGTCATTCTGCAGGAGTTGGACTACCTGTGCAACCTCTGTAAGGTCCAGGTACTGCACCATGGTACTAGTAGTGACGCTGACCCTAGCCAACTGCAAAACTAGTGAAAAATCAGCCAGAAAAGACAAAGAGGGACAAATTAGCCTTCACCTATTAAATAATTTCTATTTTGGGATTCATCTCATTGTTGATCTTCTAACTGAGCAGCTGAGACTGAACCATAATGACCAATGCAGTAATTATCCTATGGGAGGCTAATTTTATTTTATTTTTTAACTATTTGCTTAGTTAAATCCAGGTGGCGACCTTTTTTATTTTATTTTAATTTTTTTGGCCGGGCAGTGTATATAAGACACAGTGTAGTTCATAACAACTCATTTATAAAGACAACACATTTATAAGGATTTCTCATACTCTGATTACAGGTATCCAAGATGGGTTGATACATGGTCTATTACAAAGAAAGGCAAATCAAAATAATCCAAAAGGAACCTGATACACTTTTAGATTTTAATGACTTTAATGCAAAACTAAAGAATAAAGTAATGAAATGCTTTTGTGATTAACATTAAACAGAACTGTAATGACTGACAGGCCGTTTCAGCTTTGGTCAGTTAAATGGAGCCAGTATTTTAGCAATGTGTGCATAAAAGTCATGTTGTTTACTTTAGATCATTCACAACTTGGTCTAATGTGTTTACTTCTTCTGCTCCAGAAATGAACAACACCTTGTTGGAAGTATTCTTCTGCTCCTTGTGTCCACTTTACTTTACTTCACAAATTTACCTGCAGAAACACACCAGGAGATGCCACAGTGACACAACTGAACATCAAGCTCCGGCCATTCAAAGGTCCACTAACCAAACATCATGCAATCCTCTCAGCACTGACAAACACCAGTGCTCACAGTGTGGGAAGAGCTTCAGTACACCGAGTTCTCTCTACAGACACCAACGCATTCACACTGGAGAGAAACCACATGAGTGCTCAGAGTGTGGAAAGAGGTTTATTCAACGTGGTAATCTCCACCAACACCAGCGCATTCACACTGGAGAGAAACCCTACGAGTGTTCAGAGTGTGGAAAGAGCTTTGCTAAACGTGGTAATCTTCACCAACACAAATGCATCCATGCTGAAGAGAAATCATATCAATGTTTAGAGTGTGGAAAGAGCTTTTCTCAACATGTTAGTCTCCACCAACACCAACGCCTCCACACTGGAGAGAAACCATATCAGTGCTCGCAGTGTGGAAAGAGCTTTACTCAACGTATTAGTCTCCACCAACACAAACGTATCCATACTGGAGAAAAGCCATATCAGTGCTCACAGTGTGGAAAGAGCTTCACTCAACGTGGTAATCTCGACCAACACAAACGCATCCATACTGGAGAGAAGCCGTATCAGTGCTCACAGTGTGGAAAAAGCTTTACTCAGCTTGGTCAGCTCCACCAACACAAACTCCTTCACAATGGAGAGAAGCCATATCAGTGCTCAGAGTGTGGAAAGAGCTTTACTCAGTGTGGGAGCCTCCACCGGCACAAACGCATCCATACTGGAGAGAAACCGTATCAGTGCTCCTACTGTGGAAAGAGCTTCACTCAGCGTGGGAGTCTCCACCAACACCAACGCGTCCACAATGGAGAGAAACCATATCAGTGCTTACAGTGTGGAAAGAGCTTTAATCAATGTGGGAGTCTCCACAAACACAAACGCATCCACACTGGAGAAAATCCCATCACCTCACCACAGTCTTTCCTTGACTAGCTATTAATGCTTGTTTACAAAGCTAAAATCATATTCAATGTCATTAATGTTATTGCACTATGTATTTCCATCTGTTCAAGACTTGAGAATTGTTTGACTGGACCCTCCCCAAAGTGCAAAGGAAAGGTAATCATCAAGACTCTTCTCTGTTCTGCACTGATGTGGTGGAAATGAACACTTTCGGTTGTGTTGTAACAGGTGAGGTACTGGACTGTGGAGAAGGTTGAAACCAACCTCTGCTAATGTGCCATTTTTGGGTCCCACATTTGCTTGGAATGTAAGCCTATTTCAGTTGTAGGTCACTCTGGATGAGGGCGTCTGCTAAAATGACAAAATGTAAATGTAGCTGAGTCTCTTGTGGTATTTAAAACACCGTTGCCAATCCTCCTCTTCATATATTACTTTCCCAGCATTCCAAGATTTACTCCATAGGGGCCAGAAGCCATTTCAGTCATATTGAGAGTCACTTAGGTAGCACAGTCCATTCTACTGTCACTGTTTATCTGTGGAGAATCCAGAAATGTACGAAATAGAGTATGAGCGTGTTACAAGTAAGTGTTGCTGAAATAATTTAAAAGAAAGTTTACTTTTTATTTCTGGGTTTCTACATGCTCTTTCAGCAAAAAGCAAAAACTAGACTGAAATCTGAAGCAGTTCTTTCATAAGAAGTGAGATAAGTCACTTGGAATGACATGCATGTTTTTTTGTGAATGTCATTTCTGGAGAAACATGCAATTTGTGGATGTGATGTGCAACCTCAAAGGGTTCATCGACAAAAGTGTTGTGTTAAACTGTTTCTGTTTTGGTATTTGAAGTACACCAACTGCTAAATAATTTTTAAAAAGTGCTTTTTATAATGTCAGATAAGAACATGTGGTAAAAGCTGTAAATGTAAATTCAGTATAAACTTCATATCATCGTTGATCTTTTTCTGTAGATATAGTTGACTGCAGATATTGCAGCAGTAGCCAAGGGATTTGAGGCTGACATTTCACATAAGTAACTGTATTTTCTACGCTAAAGCAAGCCTATTTAAAGGTTATTTCAGGAGCTGTTTGTGTATATTTTGTATGCTTTATATTTAAGCTGTTATACAGTATCTATAATATGTACACTTAGTATACATACTTAGTGTCACACTGTCTTTTAATTTCTGGGTATTTAGTCTAACAGGTAATGAAATGGATTACTTGTAGATCACTGGAGTACTTGCATCGCGGTACATTCAGTTCACACATTTTGTAAAGGCGTACTCCAAAATACTAAATGTACTTTGTGTAAATGTTATTAGTAGAAATTAATTGATGATCTTTTGGTAAACCGAGAGAAGCACCCACTGGTCAGTAGAAATATTAATCATGTAATAGGCTATAAGGCTGATTGGGGACATCTACTGCTGAAATAACCAGAAAGGCCTTTCACAGAGAGCTGGTAATGATGAAGAAACAGTTATGGGACTTCATCAACTCGATTTTATTAATGTAGCCAAGTTTCAACAATAGACATTTTCCCAAACAAGTTTTATAAAGAGCTGAATCTACACCCCAGCTGAGCAACCAGAGTGAGCAGTGGTGTATAAGGATGGAACATTTACAGGAACCACGCTTAAATCAGGAATTGGGGAAGTTTCAAGATTGAGCCATTGACTGGCAGAATGTAAAGGAAATAGAGCATTATTGTGTACAAGACGTCAGATGTTGAGTATAATGCTGTGGATCAGAGTCTGGAAGGAATAACAAGTGGAAAGGAATGAAAAGAGGTTTAATTAATCTGTAAAAGTTTGTAGTCAGTTTAGATGTTCTTGCAACTGGAAATCTCTGGTATTCCAGGTGAGATTATTCATCCATTGTGGCATCACTTGACACGCAGTAGACTGTTATGTCAAACAGAACGATTTTCACCCTTTAATGTGATTTCAGTCTGGTTGCTGTCAAACTGCAAGAAGAGTGACAAACAGTGGCAATAATATGCTAGCTCTTACCATTCAGCCACCAGGTAAGTCTAGGACAGTGTTTCTCAATCGTGGTCCTGGCGCCTCACCACTCTGTATGTTTTAGTGTTTTCCTGCTCCTAACCCGTTATTGAGTTAAAGTGGGTGTGTTTAAACAGGAGCTTTGGGGCACCAGGACTGAGAAACACTGGTCTAGGAAATGGTTCCAAAAGTTTCCACTCCAGTCTCCAGTTGAGAAGGGGGCAGCAAATCACCGTAAACTGAAGTTGCCTACAATTTTAAAAACTAGCAAAGAAGGCTCAGTTTGCGCTCTCCATCATCTTTCAGCTCCAGAATGTGTTTTGTCTCCACTGTGGACCTAAAAGCTTCTTATTTAATCCCAGCATTCAGCATCTGATCCATTCTAACGCTAAGATTATGGATTAGAAGCTCTTAGCTCTGTTCTGCTTTAACACACAAGGTAAGTTCCACTCAAGCTTCTAGATAACAGATACCATCCCAAATGGATTCATCCTCCCTACATAGTGCACTATATACGGAGTGAGGATGATGCTGGATACACACTTCATAGTGCACTACATAGGGAGTGAGGATAATGCTGGATACACACCATGTACCATATAGTGCACCAGGGTTTTAATTAGGAGAGATTTGGGATTCAGCCTCAGTTACTTATTACACGTTTACACTTAAATAAATATTCAAGTATTTTTTTCTCAAATAAATCATATCTGGAATATTTTTGACGTTATTGTTAAATGTACATAGTAAGTATCTGTATTATCTTGTCCATTTGGTTATTAATAAGGACACTTAAGTTTCTTATAATCAACATAAAAGGCTTGATATCTATTAGCAAAATTTATTGAGAGAATTTTCTTACATCTAGAAAAATATTCATATTTATCACAGTTTATTCATGAAGCAGGTCTCGTCTTAGACTGAAGTGAAATTGTTCAGTTTGTTTATTTTAAAATGGATTTATAGAAACTTGAACAAATTGGCATTATTCTGGTACTGGCTTTCTGCTTCTGATGATCTGAATATCTTTTCAGAAAACTGAATCAGCCACTCTTTGGTCATTAGGTTTGTGAGAGTATGAAGATAGAGACTTGTTTGACTTCTGATGGAGGAACATCAACCTCTACAGACCAACAGAATGGAGGATTCCAGAAGTCCATAAAAGAGGAAGAAGCTGAAGATAAAGATGAGCTCTGTAAGAAATCTTCTTCAAATCCAATTCAGTCTGAGGATAAATAAATTGCTTTCTTTTGACAATAATGAAATGTAATGAATGGAATTTCAGGTGGAAGAACATCAAGCTCTGTGGGACACATCAGCCCTGTAGAACAACAGAATGGAGGATTCCAGAAGAAGTTCATAAAAGAGGAAGAAGATGAAGATTACCTCTGTAAGAGAACAGACTCATTAAAGTCCAGTCTCGGTTTGCTTTCTGTTCTAATTCTTAGTATAGCTAAGCTTCATATGGGAATAGAAACCAGAATCATTATTTACTATATCTAGCTTCATGTAGGACTGCATCTTGGATTTCCAATATTCCAAGTGTAGAAATAAAGGAAGTGTAAAAACTCAAAGCTCCACGGGGGGTTTAAAGGGAAATCCTCTTGTGTCTGTAAGTGTGACTGATGTGAGAATCATTTATTTCTTTAGTCTGTGAGGAGTGCAGCTGCTTCTTCATCAACAAGTGTGAGGTTCACGGTCCGGCTCTGTTCATCCCTGATAGCCCCGTTCCCATGGGGGTCAGCGACCGAGCCAGACAAAGCCTTCCTCCAGGGCTAGAGGTTTCGGGAGTCTGGTATTCCTGATGCAGGTCTGGGAGTGGTTAATAATGGAGATCCTGTTCCAGTTGGTGCTCACTTTGGACCGTACCAGGGAGAACTGGTAGATCGAGAGGAAGCCATGAACAGTGCTTATTCTTGGGTGGTGAGCTAGATTATTAAATCTATTGTATGAATTATTAATAAAATCCTGTATAAATGTCCAGTTTAATGTTGAATAATATTTTGTGCAGATCTCCAAGAGCAGTGAGTGTGAGGAATACATAGATGCTAAGAGAGAGATTCATGCTAACTGGATGAGGTGAGGAAACCATGCAGAAATCTGTTGGATCTTTGATGATGAGAATGAATTGAAATGGTTTGATTTAGTGGAGAATCTTCATCCTCCTCCTGTCTGTAACTGATCTTCATGACTTTCTCAGATATGTGAATTGTGCTCGTACTGATGAAGAACAGAATCTGGTGGTGTTCCAGTATCGAGGTGGAATTTATTACCGCTGCTGTCGACCCATTAATCCAGGACAGGACTCTTGGTGTGTTATGATGAGGGATACGGAAAAAATCTCAGCAGTACATTCGACTACATGTGGAACAGAAAGTGCTCCTCATATGGTAATGTCCAAACATTCTGCTTTTATTATAACTTCATGATCTAATCACTTGCATTGGAGTTAGTAACATAGGACACAACCTATAGCTTTTATTAAGAGCTGCCACCAGTTGTCTTTACCCTGTAGGGTAAGCGGTGCACAACTATTTACTCTTGCAAAATGAGAATGCCATCTTTTTGTTTCAAAGCTAATTAGCTAAACACTGCAGGTAGTTTTTTATTGTTGCTCTTATTTTTAGCTGCAGTCACCTTGGGAAATTACTTTGCTGTCACCTGAATGAACAACAAGCATTCCATATCCATTTCCAGATTTCACCAACAAGTTGGACTTAAGTTCTTGGTGAAATGTTTTGGAGAAACATTTCTGTTGCCGGAATTAAGAAATGTAAGAAGCAGGGGATTGTAGACAACATCATTAATCGCTGACAGAAGAGAATTCACCACAGGTTAAGGAAATGATTGTTTGTAGCATAAAGAATGATGGACAATCAGTTTCAACTTAGTTCAGCACAAGGGCCCTAATACCTTCCGTCTTGTCTGCATATAATTGTCTTTTCTTTATCTTGGGTCACATTTTAAACATTTGTTTGTTTACTCCTTTTTCCATAGAAATTAACAAACCTAGTTCCTTGTTGGAAGTCTTCTCCTGCTCCTTGTGTCCACTTTCCTATCCATCAGAACTTTATCTCCAAAAACACATCAGCAGATGTCACAGTGACACAAGTGAATATATGAATCAGATTTCTACACAAAGTAGCAGCACCCAACAAACGCTGTGTGGTAGTCTGAGCATTAATAGGCAAATGCAAAAAAAGAAACACCAGTGCCAGCAGTGTGGGAGGGAATTCAATTATCAAAGTGATCTCCAAAGACATCAGCGTGTTCACACTGGAGAGAAACCGCATCAGTGCTCAGAGTGTGGGAAAAGGTTTACTGAAAAAAGTACACTCCGAAGGCACCTGCGCATCCACACTGGAGAGAAACCACATGTCTGCTCACACTGTGGGAAAGGTTTTACTCATATAAGTAATCTCTACAAGCACCAAAGCATACATACTGGAGAGAAGCCGTATCACTGCTCAGAGTGCGGGAAAAGCTTTACTGCCCCGAGTTTTCTCACTATACATCAGCGTATTCACACTGGAGAGAAACCGTACAAGTGCTCACAGTGTGGGAAGAGTTTCACCGACAGAAGTACGCTCCTAAGGCACCAACGCATCCACACTGGAGAGAAACCATACCAGTGCTCAGAGTGTGGGAAAAGCTTTTCTCATCTATGTAATCTTCATCAACACCAACGCATCCACACTGGAGAGAACCTCTATCACTGCTCACAGTGTGGCAAAAGCTTTACCAGTGTTGGTAAACTACAGAAACACCAACGCATCCACACTGGAGAGAAACCATTTTCTTGCTCACATTGTGGGAGGAGCTTTGCTGACTTTAGTAATCTGAAAATGCACCAACAGATCCACACTGAAGAGAAACCGTATCAGTGCTCACAGTGTGGGAGGAGCTTCTCTGTCTTTAGATATCTCAAACTGCACCAGCGCATGCACACTGGAGAGAAACCTTATAAGTGTTTGCAGTGTGGGAATAGCTTTACTCAACTTAGCATTCTTCAAAAACATCAGCGCATTCACACTGGAGAGAAGCCGTATCAGTGCTCACAGTGCGATAGGAAGTTTAGTCGAAAGACTCACCTTCAGTCACATGAGCGCATTCACACTGGTGAGAAACCGTATCAGTGCTTGCAGTGTGAGAAAAGCTTTGCTGAAAGGGGCAATCTTAAAAAGCATCAGCGTGTCCACACTGGAGAGAAACCACATTCTTGCTTGCAGTGTGGGAAGAGGTTTATTCAACTTGGTGATCTTAAACACCACCAGCACATTCACTCTAGAGAGAAACCGTATCAGTGCTCAAAGTGTGGGAAGAGCTTCAGTCGAAAGAGTCACCTTCAAGCACACCAGCATGTTCACACTGGTGAGAAACCGTATCGGTGTGTAGAGTGCGGGAAGAGCTTTGCTGAAAGTGGTAATCTCAGAAACCACCAACATATCCACAAGGTAAAGAAAAAGCACTGAAGAAACACAGGTGTGTTGTCACTAAGCCAGTCACACCCTCTACTCACATTGGAGTAGTTCTGGATAACCAGCTAGAATTCTCTGGACATGCTGGTATCTGCTCTAAATCATCAAGAGGATTTGACTATTTCTGTCCATGAACTCCTCTCAGGTGTTCATCCCTTCTCTTGTAGTATCTAGGCCAGAGTAAGGTTCTGTTCAAGGACTCCCTGATGTTTGCTTACAAAGCTACAATTTGACTGGCTTCTTTTTCCCTTATGACACATATGTTATTGTGTTTCTTTCAAAACTCAGAATCGGCTCCACTAGACCTTCAACACAAATGCATTAATAACAATAATAAAACATTTCTCCTGAAGTGTATCATGGCACGAACAAAGGAGATTTCTGAGGACCTGAAAAAAAAAGTTGTTGTTACTCATCAGGCTGGAAAAGGTTACAGGTTAATCCACAGTCAGGCAGATTGTGTACAAATGGAGGAAATTCAAGACCATTGTTACCCTCCCGTGGAATGGTTGACCAGCAAATATCACTCCAAGAGCAAGGCGTGTAATAGTTTCCTTTATCTACTTTTAGGACTTCTGTGAAAATCTGATGAAGTTTCAGGCCATATTGATGCAGAATAGTTAAAAACAATACTAAAGGGTTCACAACCTTTCAAGCACCACTGTACGACCCTTTGCTCTGTAACAAGATGCATCCTCATCCTGAAAAATTAAGGTAATGATTCCCATCTCCACTGGTTCTTTACCTGACATGTAACTCCAGATAATAAATATCTGAGGAAATTTCATCGTTTGCTTAAGCCTGTCATCTTTATATGTCCAAACATCCATCAGATAAGGAGCTTGTTTTAAGTGTTCGTATTTGTTTCAAATGAACTGGTTTCCCTGATTCACCAATCACAAAACAAGCAGGTGGTACCCCGTTATTTCATTCAAATTTACTAGATTTAAGCTGTTTTCCGCTGCACTTAAACACCCAGTTTATCTGATTATTGTTCTTGACCATGTCTATTCCATTATGCCACAGTGTATCATCTTCTACTTCCAGCAAGATAATGTGCCAAGATAAAGCTCATATCCTCTCTAAGTGGTTTCTTGACCACGACACTGCGTTCACTGTACTCAGAGTGCCTTGACAGTCATCGGATTTCAATCCAATAGAGCAGCTTTGGGATGTGCTGGAATGGGATATTCATATTTTGGATGTAGCTGTCAAATCTGTGTAATGCTATTATATCAGTGTGAACCAAAATCTCAGAGATGTTTCCAGCACCTTGTTGAATGTATGCCGTAATGAATTACGGCAGTTCTGAAGGCAAAATGTGGTCCACCCCAGTACTTCAAAGGTCAACAATATGACCTTCAACCACACCTAGAACAAAAAATGCACCTCACATAGTAATATCCAGTTATTTGGCTCTGGTATACCTTTATGATCTAGAGCATTGTTGTGTGGAATAAATTAATTATCTTAAAGTTACTTCACTGTGAGAGCAGAATTGCAGTTGCTTGGGTTTTCATAATGATATACAGCTTTTATGACACTCAATATGGAGTCTGTCGCTTATTACCTCACCTTCAACACTTCCTTCACACCCGTGGAATGTGACATCCCATTTTTAAGAGTGAGCACAAGTCATAAGCTGTTTCACCAAGAACTTTATGTTTTACTGTAATTAATTTATCATCTGTAACTTCAAAATTCACCAATTATGAATTAAACAGCAAAAATAATTTACAAACCTCATCAAAATGGTACCAAACATCATATATCTAGTGAACATTAACTACAATAGCCACTGGTCAATAAAAACATAAAAATATCTGTTACCCTGTTAAATTTTCATTTCATAAATTTTCCTTTCTTGTAATACCTCATTTCATGACCCATCTTGGTTACTTATTGTAAATGTAAAAATCCTTATAAACACGTTGCATGAATCTTAACAATGTTGTATTTCTGTAAACGTGTAAGAACCTTTGTTCCCTTTCCATTAAGTAGCCTTGTGAGTATTGCTCGACTATGTTATATTATTTGTAGTCTGTATATAACTCTGTAAACACCCAAAAGCCAGTGAAAATTCTTACAACATATACATGCAAAATATATATATATAAGGTGTGTGTGTGTGTGTGTGTGTGTGTGTGTGTGTATATATATAATATATATATATATATATATATATATATATATATATATATATATATATATATATATATATATTCTATCTATCTGAGCCTAGTGGCAGCATTTGTACAGAGAGAATAAAAGCGGGCCAAGCACTGACCTCTGAGGCATGCCATACTTCACTTTTGAGATCTTAGACCTTAGATTATTTATATGAACAAACTGGTACCGGTCGGTCAAGTAGGATTTAAACCAAGAAAGTGCTAATCCCTTAATACCTATAGTATTTTCTAGTCTGTTTAGTAAAACATCATGATCTATAGTGTCAAATGCTGCACTTAAATCTAACAGAACAAGAAAAGAAACACATCCCTTATCTGCGGACATTAACAAGTCATTTAGTACCCTAATCAATGCTGTTTCAGTACTATGATGGGGCCTGAAGCCAGACTGAAATGTTTCATAAATTTCATCCCTTTGGAGGTAACTGCAGAGCTGCTGATAGACGGCTTTTTCTAAGATTTTGGACAGAAACGGTAGATTTGAAATTGGTCTATAATTAGATATCACACAAATGTCAAGAGTGGCTTTTTTAATCAGTGGTTTGATAACGGCAGCTTTAAAGGATTTGGGCACATAACCAAAGGTAAAGGATGACTTTAAAATAACTAACAGTGGCTCTATAATACTAGGTATTACTTGTTTGAGTAAACGTGTAGGAATGGGATCTAATAAACATGTTGATGACTTAGACGAGCTGATCAGTGCGGATAGTTAAGTATTAGTAATTGGGGTAAAAGATTCTAATCTTGATTTACAGCTCATTAAACAGATGTCTTCACTAGTGCTGCATCTGGAAGGTGGCTGAATAGTTTGGTGATGTGATGAGCATTGAGTTTTATGCCTAATGTTCTCTATCTTATCATTAAAAAAAGTCATGAAAATCATTACTATTAAAATGACACAGAACGGGAGAATCACTTTCTGTGGGGATTTTTATTAATTTGCAGACTGTATTAAAAAGAAATATTGGATTATTCTTATTTTTCTCTATGATTGAAGAGAAGTATGCAGCTTTAGCTTTAGTGAGGGCATGCTTATACTCTGTCATGCTGTCCCTCCAACCAAGCTTAAACACCTCCAATTTACTATGTCTCCACTTGTGCTCTAAATGCCATGTTCTTTGCTTTAAGGTAGGGGTGTGGTCATTATACCATGGTGCTAGCCTTTTTTCCCTAATACGTTTGACCCTAGCAGGGGCAGTCATGTCCAGGGTTGAGCGAAGCACACATTCTAATTGCTCATTTACACAAGATGATTTATCTCCATAGGTGTATTAAATTTTAAGTCTGGTAGGTTTTTAATAAACGCAGCTGGAGTAGCAGATGTGATAGTGTGCTTAGTGTGATAACGAGGCAGAAGGATTTTATTTATTAGAGATAGCTCAAATACTAAAAGATAGTGATCTGAAATCGAATCACTTTGGGGGAAAACATCAAGGTTATCTATTTTGATATCAAATGTTAATATTAGATCTAAAGTATGATTACAGCGGTGGGTTGGTCCCATCACATTCTGAGTGATACCCATGGATTCTAAGATGGACTCGAAAGCAATTATAAGTGGATCCTGCTCATTGTCAAAGTGAATATTGAAATCACCTACAATTAAAGCCTTATCTGTTGACAGTAGTAAGCAGGAAAGAAAGTTAGCAAATTCCTGAAGAAATTCTGAATAGGGACCAGGAGGGAGGTAAATAGTGATAAGCTGAAAAGAGTGTGGTTTTGACTTCCATAACGTGGATCAGTCACATTAGAATCCGTATTTCAAAAGAATTAGCCTTGTAATGGGATTTAGCTGTAACACCTAACTCTTTGTCAAAAGTTGTGGCTATGCCTCCCCCCCCGACCATTAGGACGAGGGCGACTAGCATGCCTGTATCCAGGAGGTGAGGCTTCATTTAAGGCTAAATATTCATCAGGTCTAAATCCAAGTTTCAGTGAGACAGAGAGCGTGTAAGCGTTTATCAGTGATCATTTTCATTTACAATCACTGCTTTGTTTGTAAGTGATCTAATGTTAAGTAGTCCTAGCTTTAGTCTAATGTTGGTTATTCTTTGGCAGCTATCTGTGTTTATACTAATGAGGTTATTAAAACAGACTTTTTGAGAGCGTTTACGTTTAGGGCAGATGCGGGGGTAACAGACATAGTTTCAATAATGTGGGTTCTGGGTGACGGTGCATGGCTACCAGCAGACAGTTGGTTAAGCCGGTCTGTCTATATATATATATATATATATATATATATATATATATATATATATATATATTATATATATATGCATATATAGATGGATAGATATACACACACACAGTGGGGCAAAAAGTATTTAGTCAGCCACTACTTAGAAAGATGAGAGAGGTCTGTAATTTTCATCATAGCTACACTTCAACTAGGAGAGACAAAAATGAGAAGGAAATCATATTGTAGGATTTTTAAAGAATTTAATTGTAAATCATGGTGGAAAATAAGTATTTGGTCACCCACAAACAAGCAAGATTTCTGGCTTTGATGGAGCTGTAACTTCTTCTTGAAGAAGCTCTTCTGTCCTCCACTCGTTAGCTGTATTAATGGCACCTGTTTTGACCTTGTGATCTGGATAAAAGACACCTGTCCACAGCCTCAAACAGTCAACCATGGCCAAGACCAAAGAGCTGTCGAAGGGACACCAGGAATAAAATTGTAGACCTTGCACCAGGCTGGGAAGAGTGAATCTACAATAGGCAAGCAGGGTTGGTGTGAAGAAAGAAAAAACTGTGGGAGCAATTGTAAGAAAATGGAAGACATACAAGGCCATTGATAATCTCCCTCGATCTGGGGCCCCATGCAAGATCTCATCCCATGGGGTCAAAATGATCATGAGAGCAAAACAACTACACGGAGGGACCTGATGACTAACCTGCAGAGAGCTGGGACCAAAGTAACAAAGGCTACCATCAGTAACACACTACACCGAGAGGGAACTCTAATCCTGCAGTGCCAGGCGTGCCCCCCTGCTGAAGCCAGTACATGTCCAGGCCTGTCTGAAGTTTGCCAGAGAGCATATGGATGATCCAGAAGAGGATTGGGAGAATATCATGTGATCAGATGAAACCAAACTTTTTGGTAAAAACTCAACTTGTTGTGTTTGGAGGAAGAAGAATGCTGAGTTGCATCCCAAGAACACCATACCTACTGTGAAGCATGGAGGTGGAGACATCATGCTTTTGGGCTGTTTTTCTGCAAAGGGGACGGTACGACTGATCCGCTTGGCAACGAAGGAGTGGTTTCATAAAAAGCATTTCAAGGTCCTGGAGTGGCCTAGCCAGTCTCCAGACCTCTACCCCATAGAAAATTTGTGGAGGGAGTTGAAAGTCTGTGTTGCCCAGCGGCAGCCCCAAAACATCACTGCTCTAGAGGAGATCTTCATGGAGGAATGGGCCAAAATACCAGCTACAGTGTGTGCAAACCTGGTGAAGACTTGCAGGAAACGTTTGACCTCTGTCATTGCCAACAAAGATTATGTTACAAAATATTGAGCTGAACTTTTATTGACCAAATACTTATTTTCCACCATGATTTACAATTAAATTCTTTAAAAATCCTAAAATGTGATTTCCTGATTTTTATTTTATTTTTTTTCCCCTCATTTTGTCTCTCATAGTTGAAGTGTACCTATGATGGAAATTACAGACCTCTCTCGTCTTTCTAAGTAGGAGAAATTGCACAATCAGTGGTTGACTAAATACTTTTTTGCCCCACTGTATATACATATACATATATATCTTATAAAGTAGTTATGTTAAATGGTGAAAAGCTGTGGTGATTTTGAGACAATTAAGAAAAAAGAGAACACTCCATTGGCTGGAAAGAGTAGGATGTTTTGGCCCCACCCCATACTCTCAGAGTTCAGTCACAGACAGTAAAGAGTAAAAGTAATTTATAGTAAGGTATGGAAGAACCAAAGTGCATTGAACTTGTTGATGTTTTAAGCCTCCAAACCCAGAGCCTTCATTATTCAATATGAGACAATTCGATGACTGGTAGACTTCAGTTTTAAGATAGAGGCAAGATTTTCAAGACAAATGAAAGATATGTTTATATTTGTTCCATATTAACTGGTTTGCCTGATTCCCCAATTGCAAAGGAATCCGGTGGTGCCCATTTATTCATTAAAATTAATTAATTTAGAGGTATTGCCATAGTCCCCTACATACCCTTGTCCCCACATATCTAGTCCTTGTATCTACACCATTCTACCACTTGTATCTACCACCCTCCTTTTCCACACAGACATACTCCACATGCTCACACTCTTTCATTCCTTTATTCTCCACTGTGCACCTCCAGCTATCCAGGCTTGTCTCAACCTGCTTCCAACTGTCACTACAGATGATAACGTCATCCATGAACATCATAATTTATGGAGACTCCTGCCTGATGTTGAGTAATAGATGAAAGAGTGCCCCATTTCCATTTGAAGTGCAATAATTGCACTGGGTTGGCATATATTTGTATTTATTTGAGGTTCTGAGATTGCTGCTGCTATTTGGAGTAGGCTTTGGTAAGAGACACCCAGAGACTTCCACTTTGAAGAACTTGACTTGAACTGTGACTATGCAGTGACTATGAACTGTTTTGCTTGAAATAAACTTATTATTTCCTTAGTATTCTTATTCATGTCATTACTACATTGAACTTCCCTCACCTTCTACACTGTTTCAGCTTCAGGGTTCCCCTTATTACCTGTTGCATGATCGTTATTTCCTACTTACCTGTGCCTGCTCATCTTCATTTCTAGAAATGTGCACCAGACATGATCTGTCTACATTACTCTAGGCCAGGAGCTTCTGTCACTCACATCTAAATAGCAGCACCTGCCTTATTAATGCACATATTATCCACTGGATACATTCAGGCAAATGCAGGATACAGACCTTAATAAAAACACAGAACGTCAGTCTCACTATCATTTTTGTCTGCTGTTTTTGAATTTACAGGATTGAAACATTATTATAGAGAGCAAATATCCAAAGTTGCTTCCAGAATAAATAAATTATAACCTATTTTATCTAAATAAAACAACTGATGTAAGTAGAAATGTAATAATTTAAGAGAAAAAATAAACAAGTAACAGTACTAAGATATACAAAGTGTAAGGCAACAGCTTTGTTACTGATAATAATTAGAGAATGCAACACAAGTGGTGGATCTTCAGATGTCATATGAAAAAGTTTGCCAAAGTTTGACTGGACATAAATTACTAAAAGTAGATAAAGAGAACCCAGTTAAATAAAAGAGACAAAAATATTATACTTGGTCATTTATTTATTGAGGAAAATTACCCAATATTACATATTAGTGAGTGGCAAAAGTATGTGACCCTTTGACCTGACTCTAATTTCACCTCCAAATTAAATGTTGATCCTACAGTCTCACACTTTGCCACTCACTAATATGTAATATTGGATAATTTTCCTCAATAAATAAATATAAAATTTTTGTCTCATTTGTCTAACTGGGTTCTCTTTATCTACTTTTTGGACTTGTGTGAAAGTCTGATGTTTTAGGTCATATTTATGCAGAAAGACAAAAAAACTCTAAAGGGTTCACAAACTTTCAAGCACCACTGTAGATGCTTATAAAGCTGCTGGAAAAAGCACTATGAAATTAAATCTGGCACTGACTTAGATTGTTTGAGTCTTATTTCGGAAGTTCAAATATGCTGTATGTACAAACAACTGTTTGAAGTGATTATGCCGAATTTGCTTGTAAATGGCTGTAAAATATGTTCCTGACGTGCGTAAGTATATAAAGTTATTTCTCAAATCTGCATTGAGCTTCCTGGGAGCTCAAACCAAACAGGAATGCCCTACATCATAAAGGTACTGTTTACTAGATCCAAATCAAGAGACATCACCATTAGAGGAGCACTTTTTGTTCCAGATGTAGTCAAATGTACTGCTGAGATTTTTTCCCATATCGCCATAACATACCAAGAGCTCCTGTCCTGGATTAATGGGTTGACAGCAACAGTAATATGTTCCACCATGATACTGGAGGACCACCAGATTCCGTTCTTCATCAGTAAAAAGCTCTGTATAAATACACTTGACTTTGACTTCTTATCCACAGTGACCATGAAGCACTTTTTCTTCAGCTATTAGAAGCTGGTGTAGACATAAAAACCAAACATGCAGGAAACTAAGAAACAGCACCAAACCATGTTTTTTTTAAAGCCAACAGCTTTATTATTACTATTAATTCAGTGACTTGATGGGTCTGATAAAATCAAAAGACTCAGCCATTCAGACAGCCAAGAGAAGTTCATTTCACCAACTCAAGAAGCCTGACACTTCTTTCCCTTCCCTTGTCTTGAGAGGAGAGTCTTGAAGGGACAGGGTATAAAATTGATGCAGTTTAAATCTGCTGCAGAATGTTGATGTTACTGAATGGATGTCTTGCCAGGACAGCATTGCAGTAGTCTAGTCTAGAGACTACAAAAGATGGTACAAGCACCTGAGTGGAGTTCATGGAGGGAAATGGTCAAATCATTCTGATAATATATACGAGATACCTGCATAACTCTGCAGGTATCAACATCAATAGAGAATTCTAGCTGGTTATCCTGAACTACTCCAAATGTTCCTCACATTCTCAGAGGTGTTGAGCAGAGGGTGACACTGGTTCAGGGTCAACACACTTGTGGTTCTTATATGTTTTTAGATCATTGAAGCTCCATCCACATGGTGAGCAGTGATGCTTTTTCTTTCCAGTGTGGACTCGCTGGTGCCTTCTGAGATAACTACTGTCAGAAAAGCTCTTCTCACACTGTGAGCACTGATACGGTTTCTCTCCAGTGTGGAGTCGTTGGTGCTTTCGGTAATAGGTAGAGTCAGAAAAGCTCCTCCCACACTGTAAGCAAAAATACGGCTTCTCTCCAGTGTGGATGCGTTGGTGTTGTTGGAGGTTACTTAGCTGAATAAAACTTTTCCCACACTGTGAGCAGACATACGGTTTCTCCCCACTGTGGATGAGTTGGTGCCTTTGGAGCTTACCTTTTTCACTGAACCTTGTCCCACACTGTAGGCACTCGTATGGTTTCTCTCCAGTGTGAACGGATCGGTGTCTCTGAAGATCATTTTGACACGTAAATCCTTTCCCACACTCTGAGCATAAATATGGTTTCTCTCCTGTGTGGATAAGCTGGTGCTTTCGGAAATAACTAGAGTCAGAAAAGCTCCTTCCACACTCTAAGCACCGATATGGTTTCTCTCCAGTATGGACACGTTGATGCTTTTGGAAATTACCACGATCAGTAAAGTTCTTTCCACACTCTGAGCAGTGATACGGCTTCTCTCCACTGTGAATGCGCTGGTGTCTCAGCAGATCACTTTGAAACTTGAAGCACTTATCACACTCCGAGCAGTGATATGGTTTCTCTCCAGTGTGGATACGTTGGTGTTGGTTGAGATTACTTAGCTGAGTAAAACCTTTCCCACATTGTGAGCAGAGAAATGGTTTCTCTCCAGTGTGGATACGTTGGTGCCTATGGAGCTTACCTTTTTCAGTGAAACTCTTCCCACAGTCTGAGCACTGATACGGTTTCTCTCCAGGGTAAATGTGCTGGTGTCTCTGCAGATCACTTTGACACTTAAAGCTCTTTCCACACTCTGAGCACTGGTGTTTTTTTATCTGCTGGTTACTACTACTTTTGGTGGCCATCAGTTTCTTGTATTCAGAGGTGTCACTGTGGCATCTCCTGATGTGTTTTTGGAGGTAAATTTGCGACGTAAAGGAAAATGGACACAAGGAGCAGGAGAAGACTTTTAACAAAGGGTTGTTCAGTTCTAGGGAAAAAGAAGCAATCGGACTGTCAAGACGTGACTCACGTTGGAACCACATTTGCTCAATCTACCTGGATTCAGGTGACATTTCACCACTACAACTGAAGCATTTTCATTGGAAACACCCATTGAGCAGTAGGTTCAAAGAACTCAGCTGAGTCCATCCTGAGATACATGAAATTAGGTACTCCTTTAACAACACCAGCAGCTATGGTTAACTGTATATCTGACCCAGACCATTAAACTGAAAGTTAGAGAACTCCACAGTCATCCATTTTCTAGGATATTTTTCTAGGATATATTTCTATGATTTGCTAGTCAGAGCTAAATAACAGTAACATCAGAAGAGTGAGGTGAGGAAATAGCTAAGCTGACCAGGCCTACAACAGGTTATGGCCACTGAACTTCTCTCAGTGACCTCTAGATCTCCAAGTGGTGCTCTTAAATCAATGTGGGCTTTTAGGGTGCGACTATGATGACTTAGCGGTGAAGGATCCAAAGCAGAAATGATTGGGGAGAGCACAGTACATACTAAAATTAAGTTTAAACAATCTGTTTCTAGACCATAATGTTATATGTAGAATGTTTGGACATTACCATTAGAGGAGCACTTTCTGTTCCAGATGTAGTCGAATGTACTGCTGAGGTTTTTGCCATATCCCTCATCATAACACACCAAGAGCTCCTGTCCTGGATTAATGGGTCGACAGCAACGGTAATAAATTCCACCTCGATAGTGGAACACCACCAGATTCTGTTCTTCATCAGTACGAGCACAATTCACATATCTGAGAAAGTCATGAAGATCAGTTACAAACAGAAGGAGGATGAAGATTCTCCACCAAATCAAACCATTTCAATTCATTCTCATCATCAAAGATCCAACAGATTTCCTCACCTCATCCAGTTAGCATGAATCTCTCTCTTAGCATCTATGTATTCCTCACACCCACTGATCCTGAAGATCTGCACAAAATGCTATTAAACATTAGACTGGACATTCTTACAGGATTTTATTACTAATGCATACAATAGATTTAATAATCTAACTCACCACCCAAGAATAAGCACTGTTCATAGCTTCCTCTCGATCTACCAGTTCTCCCTGGTACGGTCCAAAGTGAGCACCAACTGGAACAGGATCTCCATTATTAAACACTCCCAGACCTGCATCAGGAATACCAGATTCCCGAACCTCTAGCCCTGGAGGAAGGCTTTGTCTGGCTCGGTCACTGACCCCCATGGGAACGGGGCTATCAGGGATGAAGAGAGCCGGACCATGAACCTCACACTTGTTGAAGAAGAAGCAGCTGCACTCCTCACTGTCTAAAGAAAGAAATGATTCTCACATCAATCACACTTACAGGTGCAAGAGGATTTCCCTTTAAACCCCCAGTGGAGCTTTGAGTTTTTACACTTCCTTTACTTCTTCACTGGGAATATTGGAAATCCAAGATGCAGTCCTACATGAAGCTAGATAGAGTAAATAACAAACAATTGGACTGGTTTATATTCCGATATGAAGTGTAGTTCATAATTAGAACATAATTCAAACTGAGACTTGGCTTTAGTGAGTCTGTTCTCTTACAAAGGTAATCTTTATCTTCAGCTTCTTCCTCTTTTATGAACTTTTTCTGGAATCCTCCATTATGTTGTTCTACAGGGCTGACGTGTCCCACAGATCTTGATGTTCCTCCACCTAAAATTCCATTTATTATATTTCATTAGTGCCAAAAGAAAAGCACTTTATTTATAGTCAGACTGAATTGGATTTGAAGAAGATTTCTTACAGAGATCATCTTTATCTTCAGCTTCTTCCACTTTTATGGAGTTCTTCTGGAATCCACTGTTCTGTTGGTCTGTAGAGGTTGATGTCCCTCCATCAGACATCGTACAAGTATTGGTCTTAATGCTCTCACAAAGCTATTGAACAAAGAACAACACTGCATTATCCTATCAAGAATGAGATTGGACTTCTCCAGTCGTTGACTGGAAGTTGTCAAGGATACTCCAAACAATTTTCCATCAGCTCAGCTGCTGAGCATGGAAGTATATAATCATTCATACCCACACATCCAAATGTTCGCATACTTGCCGCTACGTCGAAGTAGGTCTGTGTTAGCCTTCGTCAGTCTTGGGTCTTTTCTCCAATTCTTGGACAGTATTTCAAAATGCAGCTGAGGCTGAAATGGTGTCTGTTATGGATTCACAGCTTAACTGAAGAGCATCAACACTGAAGATCAGCAACAATGAACTGAATCAGCTTCTACCTGGTTTTTATTTGATGTATCAGTCAGAAATGGAACAGAATGGAGAAATGGAGTTATACAGCATCAGCAGCTTCATTGGTTCCACCAGCTCCGTTCTTTCTTACTTTCTTCACGTCGTTTGCTGGTGTTAAAGTCGGCGTCTTTCATTAAATACCATCCACGGCTGATCAGGAGGTTCATTCATGGATCTGTTATGTCCAACTCTTTTATGGAATATGGAATAATATTAACCTGACTAAGCTGGCGATGCTCTAGAACTCTAGAACTTTAACATTTCTGACTGATAACATTCACATTAAGAGCTTCAGCTAACTAATTCAAATTATAGCAGGATCCTAGACATTCATTATAACACCAAGATCTCACTCTGGTTTTGTTTTGTTGGTAAGCTCTTATTAATAGCCTGCCTTAAAAAACAGACACATTTTATTTACTGAATGGACAATTTTTTTTTTAATCAATTAAAGCTTATCAATAGATACATTTGTGTTTATTTTCCGTATAATGAACAGTTATTGGGAAATTCTGTTCCTTGACTGTTAGGACTGAAGCCCATAGTCTGATTATGATGTTTTAGCAGAGGAACGATAGAATGGAACGAATTTACCTCAATTGTGACAACAATCTTCCCTGTTTATTTAAAATGTAACAATAAGCGTAATAACCGAACTGTGACAATCAACAAAATTGAGGACTGTGTAAAGGAAATAAAAGATTGGATGGTATTTAATTTTGTCTTACTTCACTCAGATAAAACTGAGGTGCTGTGAGAGACAGGTTGGCTACATCTATCCTAAATCTAGATGGCTGTCCAGTATTGCCCAGTCTGTAAAAAAAAACTTAGGGGTCACATTTGACTCAGATCTCTCCTTTGATGCGCACCATTAGCAGCATCACTCGAATTGCTTTCTTTCAATTACGTAATATCGCTAAAACTTAGAAATATCCTCTCTTTTAATGATGCAGAGAAAAAGTTGTTCATGTGTTTATAACCTCAAGGTTGGATTACTGTAACACCTTACTACTGGATGCTCTAGTAAATCTATAAAATAAACTTCAGTTAGTTCAGAATGCAGCTGCCCCGAGTGCTAACTCGAACTAGAAAATTTGATCATATCACTCCTGTTCTATCATCACTGCACTGGTTACCAGTTAAATTCCGCATTTATTACAAAATACTTCTTATAACTTATAAAGCTCTACATGGCCTGGCCCCACATTATCTGAATGAACTCTTAGAGGTTTACAATCCAAACTCGTCTACTTCGTTCGTTTTTTAGTTCCTAGAATTAAAAAAAGTCACAGCAGGGGGAAAGGCTTTCTCATACATTTGGCCCCCCCAACTATGGAATAAACTTCCCACTTTCGTTCGAGATTCAGACACTGTCCAAAGTTTTAAGTCTAGGCTAAAGACATACCTATTTACACAGGCTTTTGACTAGATTTAGACCAGGATGCATGGCTTGAGTCACTGGGGCCGGAGTCTGGAGTCATGTCTGGCCTGCCTGGATTGTCTGTTAGCCGGGAGTGTCGAGTGGGCGGTCTGGCTGAACTGGGCTTCGGTCCTCGTGATCTTGACTCGTGCATCCTTGCCTTAGAATAAGGGCAGAGCTGGGGGTTCATAGCCAAAGAGTCTTATGGTGATCAGAGACGTTGGGTTGCTGTCTTCTGCCTCCCATTGGGTTGCCAATGTCTCATGTGATCCCTCTTGGCTGTGTTTCCTACCAGTTCTCCTCTTTCTAGCTATGCTGCTATAGCTAATGCTGCCGGGGTCTCATGCTACACTTGGCATTAGTGATTGACATGGCATCAGTGATTGTTAATAGACACTGTTGGCTAAGTCCTTAGCGAGTGCTCTTCATAATATACCTAGTTCTTCTTAGTGGCATGATCAGTCAGACAACACCTAGTGTAACACTAGATTCTTAAAAATCTTAATTTCCCTTCAGCACCCACAACGTAACCATAAACAGCACAGCTTTCTTCCATCTAAAGAACATTTCCCATTTAAATCCCTTCCTGTCCAGCTGTAAAGCCAGAAAACTCAGGTCTCACTGGCACAACACGGGTTCAACCTGGATAAGAATATGATACCCATCAAAATGGCATTTCAAACCAGATTTAGACATTATTAGGACATTATTTGTGAGTACCTAAAACATGCTGTTGATATTTACTCCTTGAAATGACTTACTTTTTGTTGAAATGCAATTTACTTAAGTTTAAGAAGGTTCTACCAGTGCAAGTGCACTGTTATCTCTGTGTTTTTATATTATTATTATTATTATTATTATTATTATTATTATTATTATGCCATGTTTTTTGTTAGTACAGAAATGAGTCAGTGATTGTTTTTAGCCCTGATAGCACTACAGCAATTACACACAACACTGTTATTTATCAAATGCTGCCCAAATTACTAACATGCCTTATTGAACGCCGTAAAACTTAGTGTAGCAAAAGTGTTTTCAGTACAAAACATACCTGAATGACTGCAGATTTCAGTAACGAACTCTGCTATGAGGACCCAGAAGCGTTTGGACGCAGGGTAGCAGGCATATACTGGGACACCGCTGGGTCCTGGTGGAGTAGTGTGTAGTGTGTATCAGGTAATATTAGTGTTTTGTTGTTTTGCTTGGGTGGAAAGTTTATAATGACGCGAGCTTTCCCATTATTCTGAGGTATGTAGTCTTGGCTGTAGGGTTTTTGTTTTATTTGTTTTGTTAATATTTGGTACTTGATGCTTTAACGGTTTTTCTTGTTGTTGTTATGATATTGTACTGAAACAAAGTACTGTTCTAAATCTAAAATCTATCAGCACATTCGGGTATGTTTTATAAGTAAAGGCTTTTCTACATTAAGTTTTATGGAGTTTTATCAAGGTATAGTAATTCGGGTTGCATTTGATGAATAACAGTTTTGTGTATAATAGCTGTTGTGCTATTAGGGCTAATATTGTGCTTTGTAAAATTAGTTTCGTTTTGGACATTTTCTCTAAAGTTAAAGTAATTAAGGCTTACATATTTGGATATGACATTAATTGAATATTAATTGAAGATTTAAAGACGAAAACCGCTCTGAATCGCTATACTTTATACTTATTTGTGAAAGCTTTCAAAACTGTGGGATCTTGACTTTATCCTGTTGTTAGTCTTGACATAGTTGGTTTATGAAGTTGTATGGCCTGCTTGAATAATGTAAGCAGAAACCTTTAGAGCATTTGATCATTAGGTGCTAATGAATGTCAGTGAGTGGATGGATGGCCCATTATCAATCCACTAATGAAACTAGAATCTCCACCCTTTCAAAAGTTTAGAATAGATTCAGCAAAAGTGAGATCCTGTAAAAATCAATGATATGTTTAAAAATGTTGGTCTTGTAATTTGTAAACTAATTCTAAAAGTTATATCTTCAAAAGTGAAAAATGAAAAAACAGCTTTCAGACTGACAAAACACGAAAACAGCGTAACCAGATTTGTATTGAAGATAAATTGAACCAAGTTTAAACTTAGATTATATGAAAACTGGTTCCTCACGTCATTGAATCAGCTCTGTTGTTCTTTGGTCATTAGCTTTGTGAGAGCATGAAGACAGAGACTTTAATGACTTCTGATCAAGGAACATAAAGCTCTACAGACCAGCAGAATGGAGGATTCCAGAAGAAGTCCATAAGAGGAAGAAGCTGAAGATAAAGATGATCTCTGTAAGAAATCTTCTTCAAATTCAGTCCAGTCTGAGGATAAATAAAGTGCTTTGCTTTTGACACTAATGAAACATTTAACTCCTGCAACTGATAAAGAATATAAGAAGCATAATGTCAGATTTTTTTTCTGCTGTCTTCACTGGCTCCAAGTTGCTTGCCTACAATGCTAAAACATGACCAGACAAACCTTATTCCATTCTGTACCCCGTTCCCCTCCAGATTCAGTAATGGCTCCGCTAGATTCTCCTGTCAAGAATAAGGAAGTACTTAACAGCCAAGCTTGTCCTTGTACCATAAACTAGAAATGAACTTTTCTTTTAACTTTGCGTTCTTATCGTTGCGTTCACTGAGCAAATAATAATAAAGCCGTTCGCTTGCACTGTTTCTTAATTGGTACAGTGTTTCTCAGTTCATTGCATATTAATTTATTTTACCGTCTCCAGATTTTTATTTAGATAAACACTTGGGATGTAGGTTATTTATGCTAGCATGATGTAATGTCTACTAAGGACACAATACAATGCACTTTTGTAAGAACATTCATGTAGTACTTAAGAATGGTCTCAAAAGCAATTATCTCTTTCCAAACCTACAACACTTCCATCTAAAGTACAAGATTAAAACAGCAGCTTTTTGCTGTATACTTTCCTTATGTAGAAAACTTTTATACATTAAAGATGACCTTCATTCCAAAGGCTTTTGAACTTTTGAATTTCAAAATACGTATGCCTTATTTTCAATAACTAAACTGTTCTAGAGTTCTACTACTACTAAAGTTCTGTAAATTTTACTGGACAACTTACCTTGTCAAGACAAGTGTGAGACTATCATAAGGTCAACAAAAAACAAGACAATTCTTAAGAAGTTGGTTGAAGAATAACTGAAGAATAACAATTTGTTATAACTTTTTTCTGAAGAATGAAGATTTTCTTTACTGTGCAAGTTGGAGCATTCAAAAGCAGTGAATCATTTTTAAATTAATGAGTAACGGCCTTTCTTT
Source organism: Ancistrus triradiatus (assembly GCA_025084515.1). Classification (NCBI taxonomy): domain Eukaryota; kingdom Metazoa; phylum Chordata; class Actinopteri; order Siluriformes; family Loricariidae; genus Ancistrus; species Ancistrus triradiatus. The sequence goes on from JAJAGP010005146.1 coordinate 30,771, forward strand.
TGTTTCTTTTCATTTCTGGAAGCCACATTTGTAGAGAAAATGCTCAAACTGTACTTCTCGCTCACAATGCACTGCTAGCAAGCACCATTTGTGCCTGTTTGGCAGCAGGACTGAACCATTTCACATTAAAGGTGGGTCAATACAGGGTTTTTTTGGGTGATTAACATGAAATTACAAGAAACTAAAATTAAAGTACAATGTAATTACCATATTCCATTAATCTAATGATCTAATGATATTTTATAATTGGGAAAAATACCTATAATCATCCTACTTCTCTATCCCCGACCAGCTCCACGTACAGCACCCTTGGTAATGCACTGTTTATAAAACAGTCTACAAATTAGGATTTTTTGTACTTCCACTCCACCCTCCAGTTAAATAGGGGGCAGAAAAGCAACTTAACAGAGATTGTCTACCAGTTTACAAAAAGTACATGAAGAAGTTCTTCCCTCAGCTTCCACCTCCAGAAAGGGTTTTCTCTCCATTGTGGAACTAAAAGCTTCTTATTTAATCCCAGCATTCAGAATCTGATCCAGTTTAACACTAATATTGTGGATTAGAAGCTCTTAGCTCTGTTCTGCTTTAACACACAAGGTAAGTTCCACTCAAACTTCTAGATAACAGATAACATATTGGAAGATCTGGATGTTTCAGAAAATCTACATATAAAGTTAGATAACTAGTAGCTTATATCAATGAGAGCATTTTCTTAGCTTTCCTTTAGGAAAGTTGCTCATAATCAACACAGTCTCCATCCCTTCCTTGTGCTTGAACATTATAAATTAATTTATATTGCTGAATACTTTGTTCAGGTTTGTGAGAACATGAAGACAGAGACTTGTACAACTTCAGATGGAGGAACATCAACCTCTACAGACCAACAGAATGAAGGATTCCAGAAGAAGTCCATAAAAGATGAAGAAGATGAAGATTACCTTTGTAAGAGAATAGACTCAATAAAGTCCAGTCTCAGTATGAATTCTGTTCTAATTCGTAGCTGAACTAAGCTTCAT
>JAJAGP010005147.1:0-37120 GCA_025084515.1 Ancistrus triradiatus
CAACTTCAATATAAAACAATCAAATTCTGAGGTTCTTAAATTCTAAAATAATCATTTTCTCACAGAAAAACTGACTTAGTTTCAACTTTATTACATAAACAAATTCTTAAGTTCTTAAATTCTAATCATTTTCTCACAGAAAAACTGACTTAGTTTCAAATTTAATATTAAATGATCAATTTCTTAAGTTCTAAAATTCTAAAATAACCTTTTTGTCACAGAAAAACTGACTTAGTTTCAAATTTAAGATTAAATAATCAAATTCTTTACTTCTTAAACTCTAAAATCGTTTTCTCATAGAAAAACTGACTTAGTTTAAACTTTATTATTAAATATTGAAATTCTTAAGTTCTTAAACTCTAAAATAATCATTTTCTCACAGAAAAACTCACTTAGTTTCAACTTTAATATTAAATAATCAATTTCTTAAGTTCTTAAAATGTAATCATTTTCTCACAGAAAAACTCACTTAGTTTCAACTTTAATATTAAATAATCAATTTCTTAAGTTCTTAAATTCTAAAATAACCTGTCACAAACAAACTCACTTAGTTTCAACTTTAATATTAAATAATCAAATTCTTAAGTTCTCAAATTCTAAAATAACCATTTTCTCACAGAAAAACTGATTTAATTTCAACATTCATATTAAATAATCAAATTCTTAAGCTCTTAAACTTTAAAATAATCATTTTCTAACAGAAAAACTGACTTGTTTCAAATTTTATATTAAATAGTCTAATTCTTAAGTTCTTACATTCAAAAATAATCATTTTCTCACAGAAAAACCAATTTAGTTTCAACTTTATTATTACATAAGTTTCTTAAGTTCTTAAATTCTAAAATCATTTTCTCACAGAAAAACTGACTTAGTTTAAACTTTATTATTACATAATAAGTTTCTTAAGTTCTTAAATTCTAAAATAATCATTTTCTCACAGAAAAACCAACTTAGTTTCAACTATAATAAAAAAATCAAATTCTTTACTTAAACTCTAAAATCATTTTCTCACAGAAAAACTAAATTAGTTTCAAATTTAATATTAAATAATCAAATTCTTTACTTAAACTCTAAAATCATTTTTAACAGAAAAACTGACTTGGTTTAAAATTTATTATTAAATAATCAATTTCTTAAGTTCTTAAACTCTAAAATAATCATAGAAAAACTGACTTGGTTTTAATTTTAATATTAAATAATCAAATTCTTAAGTTCTTAAATTTCAAAAACAATCATTTTCTAATAGAAAAACTGACTTGGTTTCAACTTCAATATAAAACAATCAAATTCTGAGGTTCTTAAATTCTAAAATAAGCATTTTCTCACAGAAAAACTGACTTAGTTTCAACTTTATTACATAAACAAATTCTTAAGTTCTTAAATTTTAATCATTTTCTCACAGAAAAACTCACTTAATTTCAACTTTAATATTAAATAATCAATTTCTTAAGTTCTTAAATTCTAAAATAACCTTTTTGTCACAGAAAAACTGACTTAGTTTCAAATTTAATATTAAATAATCAAATTCTTAAGTTCTCAAATTCTAAAATAACCATTTTCTCACAGAAAAACTGATTTAATTTCAACTTTCATATTAAATAATCAAATTCTTAAGTTCTTATTCTAAAATAATTTTCAAACAGAAAAACTGACTTGGTTTCAAATTTTATACTAAATAAACAAATTCATTCTTAAATTCTAAAATCATTTTCGAACAGAAAAAAGTTTCAAATTTAATATTAAATAGTCAAATTCTTAGGTTCTTACATTCTAAAATAATCATTTTTTCACAGAAAAACCAAGTTAATTTCAACTTTATTATTACATAATCAAATTCTTACGTTCTTAAATTCTAATCATTTTCTAAGAGAAAAACTCACTTAGTTTCAACTTTAATATTAAATAACCAATTTCTTAAGTTCTTAAATTCTAAAATAATCATTTTCTCACAGAAAAACCAACTTAGCTTCAACTTTATTATTACATAATCAAATTCTTACGTTCTTAAATTCTAATCATTTTCTCACGAAAAACCGATTAGTGTCAACTTTATTATTCTTAAGTTCTTAAGTTCTTAAATTCTAAAATCATTTTCTCACAGAAAAAAAACCTGACGTGGTTTTAATTTTAAAATAAATTAATACAAATTCTTAAGTTCTTAAATTTTAAAATCAAGATTTTTATAAAAGAAAAACGGACGGTTTCAAACTTCAATATAAAAACAATCAAAAGTCTTTAAAAAAAAAAAAAGAAAGACAAAAAAAAAAAAAAATGTTTTGAAATTCTAAAATAATCTATTCTCAAGATATACAGTGGTTCAGAGTTAAAAGTGTTCGATAGCCGTTCGCTGCCTTTAATTCCTACTGCGTTTCGTCCCCGGGTTGCCAGATCCCGCCAGAAAAAAAGCTACCATGTCAAAGCAAAGCCATGACTCTTAGATTTAGCGTACCTGGCAACCATGTCAGGCTACTGAGCTACAATGCAGCTCTGTGATTGCATTTCTGACCCCGATTACAAGACCCCCTGGGAAATCAGTGTATGTTTACATGACCAGTTGACTAATCTGCAGCAATCGGATTATGATGGGATTACGAACAGCCCTTCTACTGACGTGGTTCAAAGCCAGGTTGAATGAATGACTACATAAGGGTGGGTGTGTTACCGCTTCTTGGCACAGTTCTCTTTGGTGAGGCCACCGGTGTTGACCAGAGCAGACCAGGCCGTTGCCGCTACGTACGGGATAGACGCCGCCTCCAGATGACTAAGCGATTTGGGCTTGTGAGACACCTGTATCATTCACAAGCACACACAAACAAGTTTGTCCTTCTATCAGTGTGGGGACTTCCCATTGACATGTCAGCTAAATCGGTAGGCAATTAATTCCACACTTAACCCTAATCGAACCTAATAACCGTTTGGTTATAGTCTGTAGTCTAGTCTTTAGGTTAGAAATGGACATTTGGTCCTCACAGTGACAAACTGACTCACACACACACCTGCAGCATTGGCCATTAGTCACTCATCATGTACTAATCTCTTTGACCAACAAAGCAAACCAAGGACTGAGTGTTGTCCGAGGCATGCCTCATTATAAAAGAGAACATAAGGTTTCATGATTCATCATTTTCAAAAATCCCTCGTGTGGGCACTAATTGTGTCGATTCGTCATTAGGGTAAGTGCAGCACAAAAGAATTTGTGGCTCATGGATTAAAGTTTAAAGCAGCAGGCACAAAAAACATGGATACACAAAGCAATACCTAAGCTATTGTAACACTGAGTGCATTTACATGCATCCAACCACTGCAGAAAATCAGATTTTGTCTGTGATCCGATCGACGACTTTACATTCACTGTGGTAATCAGAGCATGACAAAGCTCCGGGTTTACATGACTCAGGCGATAACCGGATTTCTAGAAAAATGTCACCGATAAAATGTGACAAACTTCAAACTTATTATTACTTTTTTTTTTCTATTCGAATTCTTCCCTCCCTTGAGCATACTGCACTTGAGTGCCCCAAAGTGTCTCGTAACCATTTGCAGGTGCTGCGTTTAATTCCGGGGTTGCCAGATCCGATGAGAGAAACAAGCAAGGTCTAAGGAAACAAGCCCAAAAGAAAAGCACAAAACAGGCGACCCACTGCAATGTCATAGAGCGAGCACTACATTTTTAAAAAATCTCTTGTAATTTTAGCCTTTGAGCTTGAACAAAAACAATTTTCAGGAATGCTGGAGAGAGAGACTAATATTTTATTCTACTTTTTTACTTGTCTTTCACTTTTCACCTTTTTTGACTTACTGTAATAGCTCTTTAAAATAATATCCTTTCATTTTTATTCCCTTTATTAATATCACTATTTTGAAATCATGTCTTTCTGACTGTATGTGCAGTCATTCTCTGTAGCCGAGCTCAGGTAATACAAGTGTTTATATTTGTCATGCCAATAAACCTGGGACTGTGGTAGCCTAGTGGGTAAGGTCCTGGACTATGGACCACAAGGTCTAGGGTTCAAATCCCACCTCTGCCAAGCTGCCACTTTTATGTCCTTGAGCAAGACCCTTAACCCACAATTGCTTGGATTGTAAGACTGTACCAATTGTAAGTCGCTCTGGATAAGGGCGTCTGCTAAATGCTGTAAATGTTAGCCAACTTTTGAATCTGAGTCTTGAGAGAGAAAGCAAGCCCCCCAAGCCTACAACCCACAACTAACAATATTTCTAAGCGGTTTTGTAGGAAAAAATAAGACAGAAGTCGCTTAGAATAAACACACCTGGCAAACAGCTGCTTCCAGGACGTTTGCGTGCATGCGCAGACTGAGAAAACCGATTGAAATCAGAGTAAGGGGATACATGCGATCAGAAATCAGAAACTGAGATAAAAATCCCCTCCTCTATTATGATTCTTATCTGACATCTAGACCTTCATCCTATCTGGGAATCGGAGAAATTGCCGTTTCAACCGAGCGCTCAAATAATCGGTTAATTGCAGATAACCAATGACTATTAAGTGCACGCAAACGCCTCAACTGGACTGCATGGGTGTCGCTTTGTTAACCCAAAAAGGTTTCGTCAAATATCACAGATGGTCCAGAATTTAAGGGACTTTAACTTTACATTCATTGGCAATGAGCCCACAAACTCGGCCAGGCTGCCCTGTTCCACGGAGAACTCGCCGCCACACCTGAGAGGCAAACAGGGCCAGGTTGCACCAACAAGCACGGGACGAAGGATCTCAAATCCGCAAGCCAGTTTGCACATCGTCCCTGGTTGAAAGTCACGTCCAGGCCACACTTCCATGATCCCCCAGAGACGTCTCGACCCAGGTCAGGGGAACTCGCCGCCCGACTGTTAATGTTGAGAGGGTCAGCTCCTAGCCAGCGCCCAGCGCCGTAACCAACACTGCAGAAAAAGTTTAAAATTATGGGCTCTTTCATAATTGACTGCATTGAAATGATGAACCCGTGCCACCTCATCAGACGCAAACAACTGGGTTTTTCGGGACCAACAACGTACAAAGCGGAGGCTTTCTCCCCCGTACCTGTCATGTTTGTCAAATTAAAAATGGATGACTTTACCACAATTTAACTCTGGAATACCAAAGTGCTGCCATGGGACTGGTTTCCGTCCAGGGCACGGGCGAATTCTTAGGGAAAGGAGGAAAAAATGGTACGGCTAAAACCATGGAGGACTCAAGACTTTGCCACAGCCTGTATACAAAGCTGGCAGTCTTTTCAAATGCAATCAGAGCTGTATGATCATAATAAGAACGTATACACATGTCTGTATGATTTGCCACCTGATAAAAGTAAACAAAAAGGACTTAATACGGAAGGATCACAACTACTCTATGTTTACATCAAGAGGGTTGACTGCAGCGCGTTGCACTTGGACTACCACCTCGTTATGGTTACTGGATGACGGGAAGCAGCATTTTTGGTGAAACCTGAAGACACTGTTATCTCCATATCTGTCAATCACCCAGGGTGAATGATTGATTGAGCCTGGAGGAGGTGCTTGAGCAGCTTTCACCACAGCCTGCACGCTAACACACCTGACCTGTGCCGCATTATGGCGCCCAGCACATCAGCTTTTGGAAACTAAAACATGCTGCCTGGATTGTGCTTATAAACAGGGGATCCTGATTGCCTACGCCTAGTTCAGTCCAGTTGTATAGTTAACTGTCGTGAATTGCTCTAACGCCAACCTATCCGTAAACGAGCTTAAGAGGGACTACACACAAAACGAGAGGAAGAGAGAAGACATAAGAAATTGGCAGGGGACAAGAAGATTATTGAGGAGGCCCGAGAAGGGGGAAAGGGGGGAAAGAAGGGAAAGGTGTGAAATGGTGGGAGGGAAAAAAAAAAAGTAGCAAAGGGAGAAAATAAAGGATTAATAAAAAGTGAAAACAGACATACCGGTGAACGTTGCGCGGCTTGCAACCAATCCCGGAGCGGAGTGGACCACGGGATGGATTTTGGGATAGTAGTCTTTAGCCGAAACAGATTGTAAACGAGTTAAAGTTTTAACCTGAGTTAGAGGCGAAGTTCTATGAAATACATAACCTCATGGGGCCCAGCGACTCATTTTGTCTAATGTCTTTATTTAAAAAACATATAAGTTGAATTTTTATATTTTCGCATCTCGGCTACATAAAATAGAACACATTTTACACAGGGCATCAACGCCACCTTAACCAACGCGACTAGCTTTCGACCAATCAGAGAGTAGAACCCCGTGCCGTCAGTACCGAACCAAGACCAACATGTCAGCCCCCAGTATGTAGGCATATGCAACGATTTTGGAGAATAACGAAGGATTTCTGCAATAATGCTGGGATTATCGATCAGAGAGGTGATCTTACTATTCGACTTTGTCGTTACCATTGTGTATCAGGCCACGCTAGAGTCTCGATCGCGTGTTATATCTCAAAATGCAATGAAATTAGGTTGACTTTGGGTATGCAATGATCTAATTGATGGTCTAGTCACTGATTTGTAGTATGTTATTTAATTTTGGGACATGCTTAAATACTCCTGACATGTAATATATAATAATGTGTTTCTAATATTTACAGCACTTAGTAGACGTTCTTATAGCCGATACAGTCTTAACAACCTACAATCCAAGCAAGTGGAGATTCAGGGTCTTGCTCAGGGGTCTAACAGCGGCAGTGCTAGAATTTGAACCCTGTACCTCTGGTCACCAGTCCAGTACCTTAACCACTGTCTATTTTGGGTCAGTGGAAGCCTGGATACAAAATGACTCCAAATAATTGCATTAAACAATGCAGATGTTTCATGCTGGCTTTTTGTGCCGTCTAAGGACTGCGAAGGTCAACAAAAAAGTTCATGTTTCTCATCCTGAAGACGTTCAAGCTTGCTTTTGAGGTCTAGTTTAATCTTGTCATGATATCCAGCATTGTTTTGGCTTTCTTCACTGACTGGGGTACGCTGGCTTTTGGGAGTCGTACATTACTTCTTTCTTTCGTTCTTTCTCTATACCCACTTAATCCGATCCAAAATCCTGGACACACACACACACTCATTCATACTGGGACTCTTTAGAAACGCCAGTTGTCCTAACGCATACCTGTGTAACCAAAACATAACTCAATTTTTCTCCACAAATTACTTTGCCGATTGTAACCGACTGGGGTAGCCTAGCAGGTAAGGTACTGGACTGTGGACCAGATGGTCCAGAGTTCAAATCCTACCTCTGCCAAGCTGACACTGTTGGGTCCTTGAACAAGGCCCTTAACCAACAATTGCTTGGATTGTAAGATTGTATCAATTGTAAGTCGCTCTGGATAAGGGCGTCTGCTAAATGCTGTAAATGTAGCCTGAGTTCGTTCTTCATTTCGCTGGAACACAGCACTTATCAGAAAGCTTCTGCTTTACCTAAGTGTTGGAAGGTTTCCTTCTAATGACTCCTAAATTCAGGTTGGTCTGAACCAATGTTCGCACTTTCCTACGGTTCTTGGTAGGCATCTGAGGGTTTTGCTTTGCATACCCATCCAGTCTGGGAACGGTTCTATTCAGGAAGTTGCTTAGTCTTCCTGATCTTGTCTCGACCTGAACCTCTGCCGATGGCATAGTGACATACAGACACAATTCACCACAGGTAAGAGTGGGAGCATTTCCCAGGGACCCCTTCCTAATCCTAAGTAATGGACTGGCACTGTGTCTGAGGGAGGGCATGCTGCAAAGGAAACAAGCCCCCAATGTTGATTACTAAACCCTTACAAAAAGTGTGTGTGCTTGTACTCAGGTCTCGGTCGCCCTGAGGGAAGGCAAGCTCTCTGCCGTTGAGCTGTGTCGAAAATGTCTTCAGCGCATCAAGAAGACACGTCACCTCAACGCCTACATCACGGTCACCGAGGAACTAGCCATGACCCAGGCGCAGGCGGCCGACAGCAGACTCATCAGAGGTGTGAAACACAGGTTTTGAATAATGGTTTGCATTCAAAGGTCAGTACAGATAAGCTCTCCAAATGTCCGTCCAGCCAAACAGCTAGCTCATCCTCTGTCCACCATATATGTAACGCGATCCGCAAACCTTCCGATCTATAGCCCAGTAGAAATACCAGCAGTACCACTGCAGCAACATTTCACGTTAAGCAGATGCCCAACCATATAAGGTAAAGTTACACTACACGTGGTTTCGCTGTCACAACAGGGGTGTTAGGATGAGACAAGTGATATGGTGACTTCTCACCCCAGCTGTTTCTATGGCGGTTTATCCAACTTTCCATCACTACAGAAAATATTTTGCTTCCTCTCCGTCTTTGTGGTTTTCACAAGACTTTGCTGGTACTGCCTCGTGACACATTCTGACAAAGCAGTCCCATCTCATTTGCTGTATACAGTGGTGTGAGTGTTTGCTCCCTTCCTGATTTCCTTTTTTTGCATGTTTGTCACACTGTGTTTCAGAACATCAAACCAATTTAAATATTAGTCAAAAGCAGCACAAGTAAACACAAAATGCAGTTTTTAAATGAAGGTGTTTATTATTAAGGGAGAAAAAAAATGCAAACCTACATGGCCCTGTGTGAAAAAGTGATTGCCCCTAAACCTAATAACTGGTTGGGCCACCCTTAGCAGCAACAACTGCAACCAAGCCTGCAGTTCTTTGGATGTTGTTGTGGGGTCTTTTATGACCTCTTGGATGAGTCTTCGCTGCGCTCTTGGGGTAATTTTGGTCGGCCGGCCACTCCTGGGAAGATTCACCACTGTTCCATGTCTTCACCATTTGTGGATAATGGCTCTCACTGTGGTTCGCTGGAGTCCCAAAGCTTTAGAAAATGGCTTTATAACCCTTTCCAGACTGATAGATCTCAATGACTTTCTTTCTCAATTGTTCCTGAATTTTCTGTGGATCTCAGCATGATGTGTAGCTTTTAAGGATCTTTTGGTGTACTTCACTTTGTCAGGCAGGTCCTATTTAAGTGATGTCCTGATTGAGAACAGGTGTGGCAATAATCAGGCCTGGGTGTGGCTAGAGACAGTGATCTCAGGTGTGATAAACCATAGTTAAGTTATGCTTTAACAGGGGGCATCACTTTTTCACACAGGGCCATGTAGATTGTAGGTAACTGGAAAATGTTCTTAGTCGAGTTCCTGTCGCCTCGATCAGGTCTGGTTGTCATTTTCCAACCTCTTTCTCATCAACTTTTTCTAATGTTTTTTCCTTTGGTTTTTTTCCCCACCATTACCGTAAGAGTAACAGTAGGTCTGTAGTTCTGAAAAAATATTCAAAACACCATTCCTGGTGCCAAACGACTAAGCCAAAGTGAGACTCCACACATCACCACGTGCTGCTTACTTAGCGAGCGAGCAGCTGTTTGTTTATTATTTAAGTACAGTACAGTACTGTGCAAAAGTCTTAGGCCACCATCAGATTTGTTGTTGGTGTAATGACCCTATATACCGGTGTCAACGTTTAGAGACAAAAAATATGAGCTTTAGCATATCTTGGCCCTGTTCCCCTTCCGAAAAAGTGGTTTTGTTGGCTGTTACCCTTCCAAAAAGACCATTCCTGATCAAGATTGCAGAAGGGAAGCTGCCAGATACTGTAATTGGAGGTCACACTAAATACTTACCACTGTAGCCCATAGAAGCTGTTTTTTTCCCCAATTTTTCTTTTCAGTGTTTTAATACTCCATACAAATGTCCTGCGTTTTGTAATATGTGGTCGTTTACCATCACTAAAACAATGCTATATATAATCTAATGGTGGCTTAAGACTTTTGCACAGTACTGTATATCTGCACACATGGCTATAACACTGAAAAGCACTGGAGTATGACCTTCAACAATCCAGGTTAGTTTTATTTGAAGTGTGGAACAGCTAAGTACGTAGCTTGTTAAAGTTTGAAGTCGTTTAGTAGAGTTCTTTGAAAAACAGAAATGTCTCATAATAATAAACAGCAAGAGAAATTTGCCCTGTATGATGTAGCTCCTAGTTTTCACTATGTCGTCACACAGGGGACAATCAAACAGAGGAGTACTACTTACGATAGGACAGGTACACGCACTTAAGAACGCCATTAACAGCTTGCTACAAAGAAGTAGCGCAAATCGTACGCAAACTTGCACAAAACGGTCTCCAAACACATTAACTGAGTTAAAAGGTCTCTAGTCTAAATGGGAGGAAATGAGTAAGTGAGGACAGGACTGGTATAGTAGTTACACAAACACACACACACACACACACACACACACACACACGACGGACTCTTTAACTCCCACCTCTGCTCGTGGATCTGCAGCGCTGATTGGCTGTTGAGATGACTCGCTGTTTTTCGGGGTGATTTTTTTTCTCAAGACCTCATTTGTTAAAGTGAACGGACGTTGATCGGATGGCCATTGGTACGATCAGTCACCTGTGTCTCTCTAATTCAGGTGAACCCCTTGGCCCGTTGGATGGCATTCCCTTCTCTGTTAAAGACAACTTCTGTACGGCCAACACGAGGACCACGTGTGCTTCTCGCATGCTCCGAGGTGGGAACCCTAAATCAGATCCTACTCTTATTTAGAAACGTTCCGGAATGTCGACCCTGGTTTTTGTTTGCTTGCAGGTTATTCTCCTCCATTCAATGCCACGGTGGTGCAGAAGCTGCTGGATCAGGGCGCTGTGCTGCTCGGGAAAACCAACATGGATGAGTTTGCCATGGGGTAACGCTCGTTTCTTTCAAACATAATGCTACCACCACCACGCTTCACAGTAGATAAGGTGTATTCTGGGTGGTGTGCTGTGTTTGGTTTTCAGATTTCAGTTCAATCGTATCAAAGAGGCGTCTTTCCTGCCACTGTAAAGCCTGTGTGATTGTTGTCACACGCACAAACTGAACCATCCTTCCAGTCCTTCAAATTTGCCAATGGCCTCTCAGTAGCTCCCCTAACCAAATATCATGCACAAATGCCTCTGAAGTGGCTATTGCACTACTGGACTTTTTACTGCATATTCTGAACCGATGTGCGCTATCTCTATCTCTTTGTTCCTCTAAGAGCGGGCAGTACAGATGGCGCTGTGGGACCGGTCCGTAACCCATGGAGCTACGCCACTCCTTATCGTGCCCTCGGCGCCAACGCGGATCTCGAATCCGATTGGGTGATCACGGGCGGGAGTTCAGGAGGAAGCGCGGCTGCAGTCGCATCTCTGAGCAGCTTCCTGTGAGTGATACCAACACACCTACGTTAAGAGCACGCAGTGGGAAAATGAGCTGCAGTGCAATGAACTCGACTGCACTGGCTGAACGAACACTCCACACTTTCTCCTGGCTTTAAGATTTTTTTAATACTGCATACAAATTTCTGGTTGTACTCTAATAAAGAGACTATTACATATGGGCATTATACCATTGATAAAGCACTGGTATATCTAGTCGAATGGTGGCCTAAGACTTTTGACACCTTAATACTACAAAGAAAGATGACCTGAGAGATGAAGTTCAGAGTTTTACTTGAATTGTGGGACAGCGAAATGTGTAGCTTGTTTACAAATTCAGCTTCTTAACAAAGTGATCCACATTTTCTCAGTTCCGGCAAGCTTACAGGATGCTGTCTTGCTTTTTCGGCGTTTCCAAAAAAATCTCCACACCAACGACATTTTATTTAAATATTATTTGCTTTTGGTAAGATATGGAATGGAATATGGATGGGTAAGTGGATCCGCCTGATAGCCAATGAGTGAATGACGTCGGATCGGACCCATCTCTAGTTTTCCGTCATTTAAACAGCAATTAGAAATATAAGTTCTCCACGTATGCTGTGAGGGTGCATTGCAACACACTGTGGAGGATGTGGGTACCACTATCAGCTATCTCCTTGTATCACTCTCAGAGCTGGCGGTACCCCCGCGGCTTCCTGTGAGAGATGCTAATGCACCTACTTTAGAGATTGCAGTGGGGAAAAAATGAGAAGCACTCCCTGAATGTCAAGGTAGACTGAAAGAATAGTTCCGAATCCTATGCTAACATTCATAGCATTTAGCACGTCCTTGTGTAGAGTGACAACTGATGCAAACTTGCTCAAGGACCTAAGGGGAGCAGCTTGACAGAGGTGGGATTTGAACCCTGGACCTTCTGGTCCACAGTCCCCCAGAGAGAGATACTAATCGCTCACTCGCACCATGTCTGAATACTGAGACGTTCACAAAATGATTTGCACTTAGCAGCTGCTTTAGTCGTCCTTGTTGTTCTGACTGGTAGTGGTGTGTGTGTGTGTGTGTGTGTGTGTGTCAGGGCGCTTGGCTCCGATACAGGAGGCTCTACGCGTAATCCCGGTTCTCTGTGCGGCGTGGTGGCGCTGAAGCCCAGCTACGGTCTGCTCTCCCGTCATGGCATCATCCCCCTGGTCAACTCCATGGACGTCCCGGGTATCATGACCCGAAGCGTCCACGATGCTGCTACTGTATTGAGTACGGACCTGTGTCACATTTAAACCCTGCTATAGCTCTATATATCCTTTGTAAGCGACCAGCAGGGGTCGCTGCGAATCACCCAATTGGCTCCTTGTCATTCGGTCTAGCAAGTATTACTAAATACTGTTTGTTCACATTTTTAATGATTAAAGACCTCTGGATTGCCACTTGACATGTTTTTAATAAAATGCGTCTTGCAGGTGTTCTGCGGGGTCGGGATGAAAAGGACTCCACCACGGTCGAAGCCCCCAACTCACCTGCCAGTCTGATGGAGAACTTTAACGTCAAAGACATTTGCGTAGGAATACCAAAGGTAATCGCCGTCACTGCCAAGAACTAGGTTAGCCATCATAAAACCGCAGATTATGCGATTATCACATACAGTGGTGTGAAAAAGTGAAGAAGTGTTTGCCCCCTTCCTGATTTCCTATTTTTTTCTCACACTTAAGTGTTTCGGAACGTCAAACCAAATTAAATAGTAGTCAAAGACACTATTTGGAGATCTCCTACTACTAGGAGAAAAAAATCCAAACATACATGGCCCTGTGTGAAAAAGTGATTACCCCCTAATAACTGGTTGGGCCACCCTTAGCAGCAACAACTGCTACAAGCGTTTGCCCTGAGTCAAACTTGCACTGAGTCTCTTACAGCATTGTGGAGGAATTCTGGCCACTCATTTTTGCAGTATTGTTTTAAGTCAGCCACACTTGAGGGTTTTCGGGCATGAATGGCCTTTTTAAGGTCATGCTACAGCATCTCAGTAGGATTCAGGTCAGGACTAGGCCACTCAAGTCTGCATTTGTTTTTTCTTCAGCCATTCAGAGGTGGACTTGCTGGTGTGTTTTGGATCATTGTCCTGCTGCAGAACCCAAGTTCCTTTCAGCTTGAGGTCACCAACAGATGGCGGGACATTCAGCTTCAGGATTTTTTGGTAGACAGCAGAATTCATAGTTCCATTTATCACAGCAAGTCTTCCAGGTCCTGAAGCAGCAAAGCAGCCCCAGACCATTACACTACCACCACCATAATTTTACTGCTGCTATAATGTTCTTTTTCTGAAATGCTGTGTTACTTTTAGGCCAGATGTAGTGGGACACACACCTTCCAAAGAGTTCAGCTTTTGTTTTCCCAAAAGTCTTGGGGATCATCAAGATGTGTTCTGGAGAAATTGAGACGAGCTTTAATGTTCTTTTTGCTCAGCAGTGGTTTTCGTCTTGGAACTCTGCCATGCAGGCCATTTTTGCCCAGTCTCTTTCTTATGGTGGAGGCATGAACACTGACCTTAACTGAGGCAAGTGAGGCCTGCAGTTCTTTGGATGTTGTTGTGGGGTGTTTTGTGACCTCTTGGATGAGTCGTCGCTGCGCTCTTGGGGGTAATTTTGGTCGGCCGGCCACTCCTCTGGGAAGGTTCACCACTGTTCCATGTCTTCACCATTTGTGGATAATGGCTCTCACTGTGGTTCTCTGGAGTCCCAAAGCTTTAGAAATGGCTTTATAACCCTTTCCAGACTGATAGATCTCAATTACTTTCGTTCTCAATTATTCCTGAATTTTCATTGGATCTCAGCATGATGTGTAGCTTTTAAGGATCTTTTGGTCCACTTTGTCAGGTAGGTCCTATTTAAGTGCTGTACTGATTGAGAACAGGTGTGGCAATAATCAGGCCTGGGTGTGGCTAGAGACAGTGAACTCAGGTGTGATAAACCATAGTTATGTTTTAACAAGGGGTGACAGACATGCAAAAAATAGGAAATCAGGAAGGGGACAAACACTTTTCCACACCACTGTACGTCCTCATCGCAACTCTAACATCGTGCGCGTTTGCAGGAGTACCATGGGCCGGGCCTGTCGGCCGAGACGTTGTCTCAGTGGACTCGCCTGGCCGACCTGTTCGAGGACGCGGGGGCGCGAGTGCGTGAGGTCTCGCTTCCTCACACCCAGCACTCCATCGTCTGCTACCACGTGCTGTGCTGCTGTGAGGTGGCGTCCAACATGGCCAGGTTCGATGGCCTGCAGTACGGTGAGACCACAACGGACTGTTCACTATTTGACTGACACACAGTACAGGCGTTATAACAATCAATTGGGCGCCGGGAATGGATGAATCTTATTTACATTACTGAGAAGGAAATTCGAGTTTCTGGAACCAGTTTGAATTCTGGCTGAGGTTCCTGACATGCTGACATGGTGGTGTTTTTAGCTGTGAATGTGCAGATTTGCGTATTCCCTTCGCTCTGCATGTGGTTCCGCAGGTCATCGCAGCGGAGTGGACAGCTCGACCGACGCGCTGTACGCCGCCACGCGGCACGAGGGCTTCAACGACGTGGTGCGCAGGAGGATCCTGTCGGGAAACTATTTCCTGCTGAAACAGTGAGAGGCCCAAATTTTTATCTTTCTAAACTGTAAAATCCGTCTGTTTTTGACGCGGCTTGTTCCGACGGTCGCAGGAACTATGAGCGCTACTTCGTGAAGGCGCAGCAGGTCAGGCGCCTCATCTCCCAGGACTTCAGGCGCGCCTTTGGCTCGGGGGTGGACGTCCTGCTGACGCCGACCACGCTGAGCGACGCCGCCAAATATTCAGACTTCATCCAGGAAGACAATCGTACCCGCAGCGCCCAGGAGGACGTGTTCACTCAGCCCGTCAACATGGCAGGTGGGACGCGCCTTGGGACAAGGATGGCGGGGGGGCTTTCGGCAAATTTGGGGACAGTTTTTAATTGGAATTCTTCGAGACGCGATGTTCTAAAACTATATTAGAATTATAAGACTCTCTGAAAGAGTTTGGCCAGATGTTCCCCGGACAACTGGACTGGAATGCAAACATGGCCAATTATGACACAATATGAGCCTTTAAGATGCATCAGTTCATGTCCTACCTGGCCTGTCTATATAGTGTCAGGAAGTTTAGAAAGCTGATTTTGACCTTTTTCCCCCCCACCTAGGCCTCCCTGCCGTTTCCATCCCGGCGTCTCTGTCGATGCGAGGGCTTCCTATCGGCCTGCAGCTGATTGGTCAGAACCTCCAGGACATGAAGCTGCTGTCTGTGGCTCACTGGGCAGAGCAGCAGCTCCGCTTCCCCATCATTCACTTTCACAATGATGCGCTAGACGGCAATGGACGAGACGGGAACAGAGAGTGCGCGTCAGGGATCTGAACAATACTAGGGCAGATTCTGCTTTTATAATGAAAAAGTGAAGCTCCCTGAAATCCCGCCCCCTCTCCGTCTCCCTACATGAGGGTTCAAGTCCCACCACCACCAAGCTGCCAATGCAGGGCCCTCGAGTGACGGCCATAACTGTCGATTGCTTTGATCATATGTAAACGTACAGATCTGGTTTGAATCCGGATTCTGACTGACCGTCTACTGGTGTGAGAAATAGTGACCCTCCAACATTTTTTGAGCTGGTAACATGATATGATGTTGTAATTATGAGACATTTAAATAAAAAGACATTTATAAAGAAATGATAGCTGTTTTAGTGAGAACATGTCAACATAGAGTGCTTTGTTAAGATTAATCAATTTAAACGTACGTATATAGCACTCTGGATAGACATTTTTCTGGTGATCCTGGAGCTCTCCTGACGCCCCTCTATAATTTATTCTCAGCCAAGCGACAATGCACGAAGTCCTATCCCTGAAAGTAGATCTGAGCTATGGAAGCTAAAAAATCAACGACTGTTGCACATTCTGAAACCACGCCTCGTCAGTTCAGCCACAGTGGGTGTTTTTCCTTCGAACGAGTGCCATTTCCGTTCCCAGGACACTATACACATATATATACATACATATATATATATATATATATATATAGATATATAGATAAGTGTATGTGTATATATACACACACACACACACACACACGTGTGTGTGTGTGTGTGTAGATATATATCTATATATATATATATATATATTATATATATACTCTATATATATATACACCACATAGATATCTAATAATATATACACACATATAGATATGTGTGGTGTGTATATATAATATATATATATATATCTATATATCATATATATATATAATATATATATATACTATATATATATACACTATCTGTGGGTGTATGTATCTCTTGTGTGTCTCTATATAGTATATTCTATCTCTCTCTCTATATCTATATAATATTCTACCACACTGGTAAACACATACATACACACAGTACATAAACATATATATATATAGTATATATATATATATATATATATATCTAATATATCTTTATATATACACACACATATAGATATATAAATATATATTACCACACTTAGCTATATAAATATATATACACCACGCTATAGATATGTGTGTATATATATCCCTATGTGTATGTATGTAAGTGTCTATCTATATATACTGTATGGTGTGTGTGTGTATATAATATATATATATATCCACACATACATATCATATATATCTATCTATATATATATAATATATATATATATCTATATATATATATCGATATATATGTGGTATCTATTATCTCTATGTGTCTCTATCTATATCTATATGTTCTATATCTATCTATATATATCTATGGTATGTGTTGTATCTCTTCTGTATATCTGTGTGTTATCTATCTCTACTACTATCACCCCACTCTAATCTCTTATATATCTCTATATATATATACATATGCACATATCTATATATATATACACACATTCATATCGTATATGTGTGTCTCTCTCTTCTCTCCTCTTTCCTCTCTCCCCCCCATCCTCTCTCTCTCTCTCTCCTCTCTCTCCTCTCCTCTATATCTTATCTATATATCTAATCTCTCTATCTATATATATATATATATATATATATATATACAACACATATACACATACAGATACACATACATCATACACACATGTGTGAGAGATATGTGTCTCTGGATATATATATACACAATAGATAACATATATATATATATATATAGCATCATAGCACATATCTATATATATACAATACATATATATATATTCTAGTGGGTATATATTATGTGTGTATATATACTATATATATCTTATATATATATATATATCTATCTATATCTATATATGTGTGTATATGTGTGTATATATATGTGTATATTATGATATAATAATATACACACACACATATAAATATAGATATATATATATATAGAGATATATATATAATATACACATATGCACATATCTATATTATACACACATTAATATATATATATAATATATATATATATATATATATATTATATATATCTATATATGTGTATGTATTGTATGTATGTATGTATGTATGTATCATAAATGAAGAAACATTTTATTATTAAGCAAGGCATCCTGCACAGAGATGCAACTGCAAATTTAAGGTATATAATTTAAATCATTAACAAAACCTTCCTAGAACACTGAAAAATGTCACACTTCACCATGAAATATAATGATAATAATAAAATCCTTTTCCATTGTTTGTTCCCTCCATATCCCATCCATTCCCTTCATTTTTTTCCATAATAATTTACTTTAAAATACAAATTTTAGTCGTGTCAGTCCTGTTACCCTAACATTTCCCACTTCTGAAACTTACAGCTCATACCACAATATCACATGATCAATAGGAAGTTGTATCTGGATCTTTTGAAGCCCATGGGAAGACCAAAAGTATGTTCTGTCTTATTTTGTTCTCTGTATTTTGATTACATTGTAATGACTGAGAAGGTCAAGCTCAACTTCCTATCCTGTTAGCGATGTTATTTTTAGATGAGTTTACACAGTTTTTGATGTCCTAATGCTATTGTGGTTACATTTCATGTATTTGCCTACTCTGAAACAGCTGAAAGCTCATACAGAGGACCAGGACTGAGTCACAGTAACATGAGAAACGATGTCTAAAAGAAAGAGACTGACCAATATTCATTATGAATACTTAAATATGTGTGTTGTTAGACTCGGTGTTGCAAAGCTATACAGAATGAAGTCATTGTTACGAGTTACACCAAGCAAATGGCACCCGTTTGGCGGATCGACCCATATACATTTTTATATTTTTATCCAATAATACAGCTCTGGAAAAAATGAAGTGACCACTCCAAATGTTCTTAAAATCAACGACTTTACATGTACAGCAACAATTCCAAAAGTGTGGTTTGCATCCATTTTTTAAAAATACGTTTTTAGAGCTGCTGTAGTATAAAAATAAATATCGCCATATACTGCTGTATTGATTTTTGTAGCCCAGCCTTAGTCCAGTATTTGATGAATTCCAACACACACACACACCTGATTCTACTTAATAAGCTACTTACTAGGTGATGTACATGTAACTAGATGAGACATGTAAGCTGTGATTGAAATATTGATCCTAAGCTAAAACATTACCATTGTTTTCTTAAGAAAGTAATCTAAACTGTTTTGGTATTGTGGTATTTTGACCAGCCGTCATTTACAGTGAATCAATGGCCTCGTCATTCCTGCAAATAAATCTGTTTATTTGGAACTCGTCAGTTATTTAGAATGAAACCAAACTGGTCCATTTCAGTCAAACCTAAACAGTGCATGCAGCACCTGCAAAGAGTATCACTGTCCCACATCTAAATGCCACTACCCTGTAATGTGTACATGTTGTCAAGTGCAAGCTGGAAACTCTCAACTAGGACACAACCACAACAGGTCTGAGCAGTCCAATTTCACAAATCGGGTGTTAATCGTTATCTTTATTAGGACACACTTGAATGCTTCCTTTTGTGTACAAACGTCTCAACCAGATGCTCTATGCAGTATGGATTACTGAAAATACTAATTTGGGGAAATGTCACAACCACCTGTTGAAACAGTTCCGCCTTCAACCGGAGTGTATAGGGAAGCACATTAAACCCACATCCTCATCAAACTCGGCATATTATGTAGAGAATTTTGAGAGTCTCACAACCCAAAGTTGTATATCCTGTACGGTTGTTTGTGTACAGGAGCCACTTCGAATGGATTATGATACATTTGGTATGCATGCTAAAAATATTTTAGGTCCATATGAAATAACATAAAAGCCAAAATTTTTTGGTTGCATTCAAAACCACTGTGAAAACTGAGTTTAATAGTCTTTGGTATCTGTACATATACATACATACACCATCCTTAAAGTGTCTGCTTTTCTCTTGGCATCAGCAGATGGCCGTAGTTCAGTACCTCTCTTAAAATTTTTTGGAACCCAGGTCACCATGGCGACTCTGGAGAGGTTGCCGGGAGCAACCAAGCCTTCATTTGGCAGGTAGGACAATGGACATAATGCACGAGGCCAGGTTGTCTGGAACGAGCACATTTCTCAATCAATAAAAAAAAAGACTATGTCTGTTTTATGAAGTGTGACTACAGTGGTGCTTGAAAGTCTGAACTAGGTTTCCCTATGAACATGACCTAAATCTCTATCCAAAAAGTAGACAAGGAAAACCCATTTAAACAAATGAGACAAAATTATTATTTATGGCGATTTATTTATTGAGGAAAATAATCCAATAATACAAATATGTGAGTGGCAAAAGTATGCAACGTCTAAAAATCAAAGTCCATTCTACCACAGAATGGTTAAAGAAGAATACAATTTTGGAATAGCCAAGTCCTGACCTTAATTCAAAACAAAACTTGTGGATGGACCCGAGGTGAAGGGTTCATGCGAGGAAATCCACCAACATCCCAGAGCTGAAGCTGTACCGTATGGAGGAATGGGTTAAAATCCCTCCAGGACTGATCAACAGTTGCTGCAAATGTTTACTTGCAGTTATTGCCTCACGGGCGAGGTCACAGGCTTTCGCCACTCACAGACATGTAACGCTGGATCACTGTCCTCCATAAATAAATGACTAAGTATAATACTTTGTCTAATCACTTGTAGTTTTAGGACTCGTGTGAACTCTGATGATGTATTCGGGCATATGTAGATTACATTCACACACTGACACGCACCAGTGTATGAAGCATGTGTGAAATGTGTTCATCTTTAGAAGAACCACAAGATGCGTCATGCTCATGAACTCAGCTCTGTGTGTGTGTGTGTTTCCTGTATCTACAACCCCAGGGCTGGGACAGTATGGATATTGCAAGTGAGAGAAAAGAAATGTAGTGTACCTTACATTTAGTTTGACATTTATTTTATTGCAGACAGTACGAACCCTAGATATTTCTTTTTTTTCTGGTCAACTTCATTTCACTTTGTTAATAAACCTCCATTCCTGCAACATTTTCAAAAAAAGTTGGGACAGGGAGTAATTTATGGATAGTAGTGAGGTAAAAAAAACTAAAAAATGATGTGATTTTATCTCCAGTTTGTCAAAAAGCGTGAGAAAATGACTGAATTGTGTTAAAACAGTGTTCCTCAAAGAAAGACTGGCGGGGATTGCCATATTTCTCCCTCTACAGTGCATAATATCATTAAACGATTCAAGGAATCAAGGAATTTCAATGTGTAAAGGGTAAGGGCACAAACCTAAACTAAAGAGAGATGATCTCCGATCCCTCAGATGGCACTACATCAAGAACATTCATCAATAGCTGATAGAACCACATGGGCAAGAGATTGCTTTACCCAACCTTTATCAAGCTCTACAATACAGAATTACATTCACAAATGCCACTTAAAACGCTACTGTGCTAAAAAGAAGCGGCGTCGACTTCTCTGGGCTCAGAGGCATCTGGGATGGACCATCACACAGTAGGAGCATGTGTTCAGACCCATCAGTATCACAGATCTTTTTCGGACCAAACCCAAAAAGGTGCATCCAGACTGTTACGACAAAAGTCAGGTTCTGTCATGGTATGAGGTCGGGTCAGGGCCCTTGGTAAAGGTAATTTACACTTCTGTGATGCAGCATTAATGCAGAAAAGTACACGGAGATTTTAGAGCAAGACGACATCTTTATCAGGGACGTCCATGCATTTTTGCAACAAGACAATGTAAAACCAAATGCTTCACACATTACAAAGGCATGGCTGCAGAAGAAGAGTACAGGTACTGGACTGGCTCGTCTGTGGTCCTGACCTGTTGCAAACAGGAGTTTTTAAACAAAAAATGCCCTCAGTATTCTCAGTGCCAGACCATCTTTTGAGTGCTGCGAGAGGGAATGGCAATATTAGGAAGTGGTAAATGCCTCACCCTAACTACTTTTTCTTGTGTTGCAGGCCTGAAGTGCAGGAACGGATGCTTATTAACCAGACAAAAACATGAAAGATCTTGGGTTCATACTGTCTGCATTAAAATAAAAGTTTAATTTTCTTACTTTCATTTTCCAAACTGTCCCAACTGTCCCATCTGATTTGTAGTTTCTATGACACTTTTTAGTGCTGTTTCTTCTTCCTCAAAAGTTTTTCTGCTTCCTCATTTTGACAGCTTCGTGTAAGCTTGAGGTTAATGGCCTAAAAGCTACTTGCAAACATAAGCCACCGATAGTGGCTGCAAATGCATTTCTGCATTGGAAATACAGCTCATTGTTCAGACAAAGAAGCACTTCCATGTTTTCAGTTCATTTCATGCAGCTGAGCACGTGAGTTCTGAGTACAATGAGTTCGTCCATAGGAAAAAAGGTTGGGAATCACTGGACTATGTGGACTTCATATACTATGAGGAGTCCTTTGGTCATGGTGTTACTGACACATCATTCACAGCATCACCTTTGCACTGACAGATAAGGTGGCACAGACTTTGGATAATACTGATGCCCACCCTGGGCTAGTCTCAAAGCATCTCAAGTCGTTCTACCCTAATAATGAGAAAGAGAGAGAGGAAATCCTTTACTGAAAGGAACTCGCTCAGGTATGCCATGAAGAGAAAAAGAGAGCAAGAACACAGGGCTTATTGTTCCAAACCATGCCTGTGCTCTAAGGCTATTGGTCATTTCGGATCGTGTGTGTGCGTGGTAGTTAAACACGAACACCGCTTCGCCCAAAAGGTTTTACCACCAGCACGTAACGAGACAGTCCACAAGACAAAAGGACTACTCGAGTTTGTCCAAGAGGACTCCCATTACGCAGGACCGGAATGGAGCACTGTCTCAAAGCAGCTTTAACAGTTGACATTATTCTTCCAATATCTACATCCAAGCCCAAATTGAGCAAGCCTAGGGCGACAGGGGCAAGGAAAAACTCCCTAAATGGTCTAAGGAAAAAACCTTAGAATGACCAAGACTCAAAAGAGGGACCCTTCCTCTTTGGGTGGATTAGATGATAAATGTAGCAATGGAACTAATTTATGTAGTCAAATAAGTCTGTAGTGATAGTTCATAAAACAGAAACTAAGTAAATATTAACAGATATATAATATATTGAATAAAATAACATAAAACACATGCATATCGCCATCATTTAGTCCGATACCCATAGTCACTTTAGGCTCTCGAGTCGTCAGTGGGAAAGTTCTTGGTGGCCAAGCCAACCGGAGGAGGGAGAGGGTTACTGCCCTTTGCATTTTAACACAAGACATTTCTTTGACGGGATTTATGCTGAAAGTTTTCCTAACTATCAGGTTTTTGACTTGTGCCGGGACAGCTACTGAGAGTTTCCTAAATGTCATACAGTAGAAGGAGCACCTGAGTGTCATTTGAGATGTTGGTACAAAAACCACCCCGTTGTCCAAAATCCCAGGTTTAAACACCTGTGTAAGTTTCGGTTTAGGGGGGGAATGTGTTCACTGCACCATGTAAGCAAGTGGATTCGAATCGGTGACCGAGAACGTACAAAACCCCTCATTCTTACACAACCACCGTTGGGCAGAACGGACGTCAAGACAACTAGAAACAGGATAAGCATGACGTGAAAGACCTGCTGGAATCCTTGGATGATGGGAAGATCGGAGAAAACACAGAGGGAAAAGACACACCAAAGATAGAAGGAACAGACCGGGAGAAAAGACCTCGCTGAAGCCCCTGGGTCCACCAAGAACAAATGTGGGGTTTTGTCCTGTACTCAGCTGCTATCTGAGGTTCCCACAGGAGTGGACATGAAGAGGAAGAAAGAATTTCACCAGAGCAACTGATCCAGAGCCAGACAGACGGCCAACATCAGCACAAGACAAATGCTGACGTTATCAGAGGTGTATTAAGCACCACCATTTGACTCCAGGACATCCAGGTGCTTTCCTAAATTGGATGATGTTTAATCGAAGTGGCAACCAAAGCAAGGCCATGGAAGGTGCTTCATCCTGGTGTTCATACCACTGTTGAATCAGTTGATCACTGTGTACACAGACGTTATCAACCAGAATATGGGAACGTCACCAAGAGAAAGTGGCAATCAAATGTTAATCCAGGGTTTATCGACTAACCCAGACTAACGATGGATCCAGGACCAGGATAAAGTACTGAAGGCTAACTCTGAATCAGTCAACTAGAATCCACCAGCGTTTTCTCTGCCAGTCCTGGGACTTTACAAGCATTTGTACTGCTAAACAGCATTCATGTTCATTCTATCGCTGCTTCTTCTTCATCTTCTTCTTGGTTCTGCAATGTTCTAGAGGGCTCTAGCTGTTTTTGCAGGAGCCAGAAGTCAGGATGCAGTGAGGAAGCCAGGTGCATCCTGACGCTCGTTTTACGCAATAGGTGCTGAATGACATCAAGTCAAGTAGGTTTTACAGAAACATTTACATTAAATGCTGTTCTTCCAAGACCAATGGTGCAACAAAAGAGTGCCAAGAGTGCCAACTGTGCACCTACAACACTGGAAGATGAGGATTACCAGAACTGGCAGCGAAAAGGTTCAGAATATTATTGGATAGATGGCTTACTTTCAGTTATTTAATGGTACATGTCATCTACACAGGCTCTTCAGCTCTGGTAGGATAGTGGTAACAGCCAGCTGCTGAGGGCCTGGGTTCTGGGACAGGAACGAGACCCTGGGGATTATGGATCCCATGAAAAGATTTATCACTAGTCCCCAGCACCTAAAGTCCTGAAAACGTAACACTGGGCATGTAGTATCATTCCCTATTTCATGCAAGACTGATGGCCCTTATAAGAAACGTATATGGTAAAGACCATATTTTTTTCAGTTTAATTATAATTTTAATGCTAACATTATTGAACAGTATAACAATTAATAATAAAACAAATACAATATGTATACAGTGCTGCTCACCTCCTAAAATTTGGGAATAGGGCTATGATATTTAGTATGAACGGCCGCTAAAATCTTTGGCTGTATTGATTAATCGATTAAATGTCGGCTAAAACAGGAGTGAAATGTAAACACTGAATTTTATGATGATATTAAATAGCTCACCACGGGCTAAGCTAACAGGTTGATTTCCACCACTCACAGACTGGACCCACCTCTCTTTGTGGAAAAACTGGGAGACATACTGTCGCCCTCTTCTTTCTCTCTCTTGTCTTTGTTTTGCTTTTTCGCATTTTTGGTAACCATCTTTCTTTTAAACGTAACATGATGATTGTTTAGCAACAGTACAATTCACACCTGTTTTGAGGGCGGACTACACCATTTCACGTAAATAAAAGGGGGGCACGGACGTTTCCTCTCTGCCACGCAAGAAAAATAAAATGAATCGTTTTAAATAAAATAAAATATTCTATGTATTAGTAAACTTTAACATTGAATTATTTAGGGCCTCTGTCAGTCACAGGACCTTAGAATCATCCAAAATTTTCTGCCCATACGGCGCCTGAAAGCGCGTAGCTACTGTGTAAGCTGATAACTACACGAGCTAATATAACATAAAACTGAAACTAGACTGAAATATACTTCTAGTTCAAGTTCTAGTCTTTTTTATTTTAATATACTATTTATTGTGTACTTAGATGAAGTGAGTGAAGTTTCATTCTCTATTTGTTCAGTATAATAACTGTCATTGTCAACTGGCTGCGTGCTTGGTTTTACGCGCCTCTTAGCAACGGCTGTGGTTGAATCCACAAGTTCAAATGAGTGTCCGCATACTTTTGGCTATATTTTTCCAGCAGATTGTAAGACATGTCTTTCAGCTAATTCCATTTCATCGTGTTCACAATCACTCAGCTCTAAGCTGTTCGTCTCACTGGTTCAAAGGCTGATGACACTTTCATCCTGTCATACCCAGGAAAAAATGTACTGTGAAATTTCATAGTAAAACTGTGAATTGTTTGACAGTTTTAATGTGAACTTTCACAGTTTAACCATGAAGTTCACAGTTCTACTATGAAGTTTTGATGGTAATTTGGCCACTTCATGGTTCTACTGTCAAATTTCACAGTAAATTTTTTCCTGGGCAAATTCAATGCCATCAAGCTTTAGTTGTTTTTTGAGCTTTATTACTCTCATGAGTCAGCAAGGCCAGATTTAGTCTTAATTTCGGTAAAGTACTGGCCATACTATATTCAACTAAATAAATTGCTTTACAATCATTTCCTTTTCATTTATGATGCGTCAAAAAATCAGTGGTCCTTTTTTTAATGCAAAGTTCAAACGTAAGGTAACCCAGTTATGATATGCTTTATTTATGTTTCATTTTCTAGTATTATGAGCAAAATCAGGGTGGGTTTTAGCTACCAATGATTGTGAGAGGAGAGAGAGAGATCTGGTTCATTATGTTTCTCAGAAACTTTAAATGGAGAACAATTAGTAATCTGTTATTTCAGGCACAGGTATTGGAAACTTTGTAGACGATCAGCAACAAAAAAATCTTGGACTGAACACCTCAGTTACTCTCAGTATGACACATAGGTGTTAACGCCCAACAAATCAGTTAATCAACTTACTATCCTGCCTTCCTGAAACAAAGTTCATAAAGAAATGGCTTTTCAAACTGGCTGTCTTGCACAAAGTCAAAGTCGGTCCCAAATTGAACAAGCCTGGGGCAACGATGGCAAGAAAAAGCTCCCTAAACTGTATTAGGAAGAAATCTTTGGGGGACCAAGACTCAAAAAGAAACCCATCCTCTTTGGGCGGCATAGATGTTAGATGTAAGAATTAAATTATCTAATTGATACATTTATAGTAATACTTTAAATAAGAAGCTAAATAAATATTAACAGTGAAGATCTATGAACTGGAATGCCCACTGTGACCCATGGCTTATTGTCCAACATCACAGTCGTTTAAAAACCCAATGTAAAACTTCATCAGAAGAGCAAAGACTGCTGTACTGGTGAAGGCGCACACTCATTGATTTTGGGCATGCAATAACATAGGTAATAGTTAATGATGGTGGCAGCACGTGACCGTCTATTTCTAATTTGTTAGAGTACTTGAGCTTAGGATCTTCTTAAGAGGATTTGGAAGGATTAATGCTAGGCCACTTTGAGTTTTGCTACAATGAGATCACATTTTTGATTGAAAGTTACCTAAAGCTGCTTTTTTTTTTTACTCATTGGCCAGTAATTGCATGAATGAGTATGCGTACAGGAGTTGCTAATAAGGTGCTCGGTGAGTGAATATTGCTACCAGGAACTGTGTCGTTAGTCGTGATGCATCTTAGAGGAACCTTGAGCGGCAGGATGTGGCAAACACCACTGCTTGTATCACTTCTCAAAAAAAAACCCAAGGCAAGAGCATGACAAACACTCTGAAGTAACGTTTTCTTTTTTTATTGTGCACTGTTACAATTTTACCAACATTTAATTACCCATAAAATGTATTACATTGAGTTACATATAATATGAATTTGCACAGTAAAATGACATGGGTCATAAAAGTAAAAGACTGGTTAAATAAAAGCATCAAGACCATAAAGACCAATTTTGGAAAAACTTAAAACAGAAAAACGTGGGTCAATGCGTGAGTCGCCTCAATCAAAGCTGATATCCGGGGCGAGGGAACCTGGAATTTACATATCATTGAGGAAAGTTTGTGTTGGGTTGGCATTTCTCTTCTTCACAAAGAGCACAACTTTGTACGTCCGCTGGCGATGGCTTGTGATCGAGATGGTCATCAAAGGGGCCCGGAAGGTGGGATAAACCAGGATCGATTTAAGAATTTCGAAAATTGAGCTATTTTGGTCGTTCCACTCCTCTCTGGTCTGCTTGCCATCGACCTCCAGTCTTTCACAGCTTTAAAAGGTACATCAGTGACGGCCATGCAAGAGTGAACCAAGCAAGCCGGCGGAGAGGGCGAGGACCATGTTGAAGGTGCTGAAACTCTGGCTAACAGCACTACTTTTGGGAGTGGGTGCAGCAGTGACATTTTTTGCTTGTGCCTGTGTGAGACAGATGGAAAATAGAATTTCAGTGAGGCCTAGATGCTGTCTGGCAAAAACCCATACATATTCACATCAAAGTCAGATTTATTTCGATAGCGCTTTTTACAATGGAGCACCATCTCAAAGCGACTTCACAATCTTCTGTTATCTACTCAAAAAGCCCAAACTGAGCAAACCTAGGGCGACAGTGGAAAGGAAAAACTCCCTAAATGTTATAAGGAGAGAGCTATAAACTATATTATCTAAACTATATTACCTAATTAATACGTTATGGTCATATTTTAAATCAACAGAAGCTACATACATAATAACAGATAAGTATATAAAAATAAAATATAATACTATGTAGACTAAAATTAGGATTAATGTAATATTAATAAGAGTATAATAAAACAGTATATAAAACTATAGCATATAAGATATTGGTATCAATAAAATATTGAACAAAACGTAAAAATATGCATATCCGCATTATTGCGCGAATTGTTACGAATGTAGGTGTGGTAATAAAAAATACACCGTATGAAAAATATTTATATATATATATATATATATATATATATATATATATTTTTTTTTTTTTTTTACTCATAAATAAGGTGATTGTTTTTCATAAGCTAAGCGCGCGCTCTAATTTCTCAGAAAAAGCGCGCGCATGGGCGTGCACAGAGCTATATCTGACCGCAAACGTCACTACTATCATGAAAACACAGAATATCTTCACAAATAATCGATATGGATGACAATAAAGCCCACATGTATAAAAACTGCAAGAGGTAAATTAGGCATGATGGCAAAGAAGAGTGAGGGTTTACATACCTGTACTGAAACAAGCAGGCAAATCATAAGCAGACCGATGCACATCACGGCGAGTTTGTTCATCTTTGCTGATGTCCCTGGTGCTCTGGCTCACACACACCCGAAAACTTAAGAGGTCACTTCTGGAGTATTCTATTCAGAGTCGATGCAGGTTTTTATAGGTTATGTGCGGGAACGCCCCTTTATCCACGCCCCCACTTTTTCAGTAATCAATAGGGAATAAGTATGAAATCATTTTCGATTTTGAAGCTGCAGACAAGAGGACATTTCCTGCATTCAATTCTAACGAAGTATCCACAGGGTTACACTTTAGACACACGAGGCTATTTTCCATATACACACTAAAAAAGATGTGCGCGATTTGGTATATTCTCCTCGTTCCTATGCTGCCTGGCATCTACCAAAACCATCTAGTAGATCTAAGTGTTAATGTAATTGTAAATGCAGCCCAGAATCCATTTGGTGCAGGCAATCGTGCTTCCGGGATGGCATTGTAAGGCCCACCAAGCCCAGTAGTGGTCCTCAGAACCACTGTTTCCAGCAGTTATCTCTGAGTCAGAGGAGTTGCCAAGAATGGAGTGGTAAATATTTGTAAATGAAGCTTGCCGATCGCAACTTCTTCTTTGTTCCTCAGCTTCAGTTTCCTATTGGCAGGTGATGTTTGGTGTCGAATTTGATGCGCTTTATTTAGGCAACGTATTACTTAACGATATTTAGGATCTCGTTGGCAGTTCCAGCCAACTACTGGGAACAGTTCCTGAGGGCTCTAGGTGCAAACGGTGCTGTTACAATACCCTGCAATGGTCTAGTCTGGTGCCCTGTCCAGACTGTATCTCTGGCTCTGCCCAGTGAATATTGGGATCACTATTTATTCAATGTCTTAATATTTCAAGCATATGGAAATAGGACCTGGACATCAAATCAAAATAAAATGCCACACGATAGCTATAGTAATTATGTATTTACTTGGGTATTCTTTATGTACCCCTAGAAGAGAAACACCCTCTCACCATCTGGCTTCCACTATTTCGAACACTCGAGGTACCATCAGGAGATGAAGCCAAGTCATCGCAGGGCGGCACATTGGTCTCCTCAGAGCTCCATAGACCCTAGTTCAGACTCCACGACTGCCTGGGTGGAGTTTGAAGGAATTTTAGAGCTCAGTTAGGAAACAGGTGCAAGCCACGACACTCCCTTGGCTGTGATTCAGGGTTGTCGAGGCACAGTCTTTCCGGACCTACCATACTGGAAGGTTTGTGGAATGCCCAGCTGCTCTTGTCCAAAGAGATGTGCAGGGGTCTTAGAAGAGCAGCCATTTTGGCTCTGGGTTTTGTTGACCAATTTTGTAAAAACCAACTCTATGTAACTACAGCATTGGTTTGTGTTAGTTGGTTGTTGAAACCACTTCATTTCTGTACAATCACATTTACTGCGCTTGTGGTTGTCTGGCATAGTTTGTTTAAGAATAAACAAATAATGCAAACAAATCTATGCAACAGCACCACGTTTTCCCAGAAGTTGAATTATGTCCAGATGAACTGATTCAACTGCTGGGATTTCTGAGCATGCATCAAGGCACCACTTTGTAGATTCTTACTTCATTTTTAATAAACAGTTACCTTTACAACCCCCCCCCCCCCGACCCTGGCCCATTTAAGATGAGAAAATAAATGTCACTAATGACATTATAATTATTAATCTTTTGATTGTAAAACCATAATCAATCAATCGATCAAACAAACTCTGCAGCAACAGCACCACCTTGCGTCTGTTGGTTGTCTCGTTTCTGTAGATTTAGTTGTTTACTAACATGATTTGTTTAGAAACAAACACACACGCACACACAATTATGTTTACGGCTCTTAGTATAATAAGATGCAAGGTTGTAGCAACAGCGCCGCCTTGTGTTTGTAGGTCGTTAAAACAAAAAGCGTTTTGTAATAGAGCACATGTCCTACGTACCGCCTTAGTTGTGCGTCTGTAGCATTGTTCCGGGTCCTATATGCGCCCTAAAGAGGTCGCAGGAATCGCTCTGTCATAATGAAGTAACTCAGTTAATAAACGTATTAAGAATTATTTAGACGGTAGAGGAGAAATTGGGTTTGTAGCCATGCTGCTGTGCCGGGTTTCTGCAGTGCTGAAGAGGGGACTGGCCGTGCGGAGAGTAGCGGCGTTCCGGCCCGCTTTGTGCTTCAGTTCCGCCGGGGATACAGGGGCCTGTCCCGGGGACAGAGGGACAGCAGAGTACAGACAGACCGTGCTTCTGCCCCGCACTGACTTTCCTATGAAATGGAGCGGAGAGAAACTTCTGCACAAAGAGCTTCAAATACAAAAGGTAACTTCGCTCTATGTAGGCTGCACATGAAGTGTCCTACGTCAGCCCACGGCGTTCCGTACAGCACTTTGTTTTTTGCAACTACACGTCACTGTGATGCCCTGCCAACTGAACGAACGGTCTGAGTGGCTTAAGTTAAGCCCTTTCTCCATTTCCATACCTGGTTCGTTCAATTTAGGCCAGTTTAAGTCATGGTATTTAATAGCTGACTCCACGTAAGGGAAAGCGCTCAGCGTAAAGTGCGTTCACAGTAATCCGGACAACATTGTACTGTATAAATAAAGAGCGATACCAGGGCTCGTGCGTTAAGGAAACGTCTCCGTTGCTGGTTTTACTAACGGACGAACGTGAAGATTTAGTCATACCTCACAAAATTGTTAGTTTGATTCACTGCCGTCGAAGACAAGCTTGAAAGGTCACTCGTAAAGTCTTGTGGAAAAGTTTTGGCACCCCCGTCTGAAGAGCTGCTAAGCCATTTACACACGCCCAATATAAGGTCATTTTCCACAATAGGCTGTACAATTCGACGAAATGAGATCTTATGTTATCCCAGAAAGTTTAACCGGTTGATCTGGACACAAGGTTTTCGTAGGAGAAACGTTTCGTCGCGTTTCGGACTTCTCCAGTCTGAAAAAACCTTCCAGTGATCAGTTTAATACTCAAATTGCGCATAGGATTGGAGAAGAGCTGCAATTAATCAATTAAGGAACTGGAAGATGGCGAGAGGCGTTGAGGGATGAGCGTTCCCTTTTCATATCTTGCAACGCGTTTCCTCTCACAATCCATAGAGGATTAAGACTAGAGTCTTTACTTTTGAGTTTGCAATGGTGTTCTGATTAAAAATGAAAACAATAAGATCTTCTCAGGTGAACTAAATCGTCGTGCGTCGTCCTGTAGGAATGCGGTTTTGACAAGCTGTACGCCTGGCAGACAGACAGAAAAGCCAAGAAGGAGTTTTGCATTCATGACGGACCACCTTACGCTAACGGAGACGCTCACGTCGGTCACCTGCTCAACAAGGTAACCATGGTACACATTATTCTCAAACCTGTATGGAGGACCTTTTCTTTCCTTCAGACAGTTTTTGGCTTGTTTGTGTTCAAGACATGCGAATGTCAGGCCCATCTTAACGTCTTACTCTAACGCTTAATTCTGTGCAGGTATTAAAAGATATCCACAATCGGTTTGAGATGCTGAGAGGGAGGAAAGTGCACTACGTGCCAGGCTGGGACTGCCACGGCCTGCCAATCGAGCTCAAGGCCCTGGGCGAGCTGAACACCAGAGACATGAGCCCTCTGCAGATCAGACAGAAAGGTTTGCAAACGTTTTGACGAATGCCAACTTGCTTCCAGTTCTGGTCTGATTCTTCTTTGTTTCAGCTCGCGAGTTTGCCGAGGCCGCGATAGCGCGCCAGCGTGCGGCGTTTCAGCGCTGGGGCGTCATGGCCGACTGGGAGAACTGCTACTACACGTTCAACGGGCCGTACGAGGCGGCGCAGCTCAACGTCTTCCAGGATATGTACAGCAAGGTGCCCATCACGCTGCGTTTGATAATATTATCGATAATACATGAATGAAGAGATCGGAGTTGATTAATTCTTTCCGTGGCTTGAGAAAGTTGCATATAAAGTGGAGAGATGCAGCAAAGTATTAGTCGGAAAACCAAAAAGTTTCAGCCAAAATGGAGGATAATTTGATCAAAAATGGCCAACGTGAGGCTGAGCCAGATGGTGCAGATTTTTACATGTACAGCATTTAGCAGATGCCCTGATCCAGAGCGACTTACAATTGGTACAGTCTTACAATCCAAGCAGTTGTGGGTTAAGGGTCTTGCTCAAGGACCCAACAGTTGCAGCTTGGCAGAGGTGGGATTTGAACCCTGGACCTTCTGGTCTAGAGTCCAGTACCTTACCTGCTAGGCTACCACAGTCCCATTTTTCAGAAAGCTCGTGACGTTTGAACAGTTCTGCGCTCTTGAACGACTTTTATGCTCTTTTGAACATCTTTGTTTTGTATTTTTGGGGATTGGAAAGCAGAGGACGGGATTAAAGAATTGTGGGACAGGTGGGAGGGATTAATATGCTGGCGATTCAGATCTCTCAGCCCACAAATGATTGTAATGGTACTGAAATTGAGAAAGTACTTTCTCAGTGCCATCAGCAGTGTCAACGTTGGCCGTGTGAAACCATCTCTAGAGCCAACAGGCTATGCGTAACCGCATTTCTTCAGCATGTGTCATTCAGAAGAATTTAAACAAATACATTTTCTGGATCTACTTCTTGCATCGTGTTGTCAATCTAAAGTGTAATCATTTATGAAACTCTAATTGTATGTACGTTCTGTTGCTTGGCAGGGTTTGATTTATCAGGACTACAAGCCAGTCTTCTGGTCGCCCTCAACCAGGTACGAGAATCTGATCAGAACTTCATCCAAGGCAACATCGTAGTCGTGTTTTGGCTTTTTTTAATGCCTGCCATTCCTTCTAGGACGGCGCTGGCCGAAGCAGAACTGGAGTACAACGCCGAGCACGTGAGCCCGGCTGTGTACGCCACGTTCCCTCTGAAGACCCCGCCGCCGAAACTGGCGCAGAGCTTAGGTACGACGATTCCCTCCAACCCTACTCGCTCGCCAGTGTCACACAGTGAATGAATGAAGTAATGAGTGTGTTTGTTCAGGGTCGCAGGATAAAGTGGGCGTCCTGGTTTGGACGACCCAGCCGTGGACGATTCCTGCCAACGAGGCTGTGTGCTTCATGCCCAAGGCGCAGTGAGTACACACACCTGGTATAGATCACACCAATATGCTGATCTGATGGTCACTGACGTTTTGTTTGCCTCGCAGGTATTCGGTAGTGAAGAGAAAAGATACTGAACAGCTCCTCCTGGTGGCCACGGAGCGCATCGCCACCCTCAGCTCCACGCTGGGCACCGAACTACAGACGCTGGCTACGTTCTCGGGTACGGATCAGCACACAGGGACAAATGATCTGTTCGCCTTCTGTCATTTCATTGCGACTTCTGTCTCTGTAGGATCTGATCTCGAGGGCGGAGTCTGCCAGCACCCTACAATTCCGGCCAAAGAGGTGCCGCTGTTGCCGGCCAATCACGTGACCATGGCCAAAGGAACGGGACTGGTCCACACAGCGCCTGCTCATGGCATGGAGGACTACAGTACAGCCACGCACTTTAACCTGCCCGTGGTACGCTGCTTAATTTATTAAAAAAAAACAAAAAACGCTCGTTTATGCTCCATGCTGAAAGTGAAACAAATTTGACGTTTTCCCTCTCTGTAGGACTGCATGGTGGATGAGGAGGGTCGGTTTACCCAGCGGGCTGGTGCTGATCTGGAGGGGAAGAACGTCCTAGAGGAGGGAACTGCTACAGGTTTTAGGTTTTTGCTTTATACTAAAGGAGGAATTACTCTTTAAAAAAAAAAAGAATTGCACACTGTTTCTCATGATTATTCAGTTGTACTCAACCTACATGGCTTTCCATAACTGGGTGATTCTTCAGTTAGGGGAACATTTATGTCCCACAGCTTTTGTATTAAAAAGATCATTTATTCAATCAACAGAAAAACATATGCACCAAAATGTTATGATTTCCAATTTTTAAAAATGTTTACACTTTAAACCTTTGCTACTTTGGCCTTCTCTGGTCCAGTAACATGATAAAACGTGATCGATTCATAAAAAAAAAACATAATGCATGTTTTCATAATAACTTCAGTGTTTTTAATTGAAGGTAACACTTGTTTATGTCGTAACCATGGAAACAAAGACAGACTGAAGCCCATAACACCCATGAGAGCGAGACCTTCTGTAGACATTATTTCTATGTATTTAAAGTGCATCTTATATTGGGTGGTAGTTAAGATGGTGAACAGCGCCCCCCAACTGACACATCTGTTTACGCTTACTGACTCCTTCCAGTGATCGCCATGTTGCGAGCTGCCGGTGCTCTGGTGAAGGAGGAGGAGTACGTGCACAGTTACCCGTATGACTGGCGCAGCAAGAAGCCGGTTGTCATCAGAGCCAGCAAGCAGTGGTTCATAAACACGGCCAACCTTAAAGACAAGGCCAAGGTAAGCCATTCGTCACCTGTACTACACTTATAAGGTCACGGTCCCTGTGATGCAGCTCTGCACTGAGGACAACACGCAGACCAGTACGTACATATCAGACTTACTGCAGCTCTGCTCGACACCTGCAAAGCACAAACGTGTGTCAGGAAATGCATGTCATACCTGTACTCTCATAGGTCCTCTTACAGAGCTCTGCACTGAGACGTATACAGTATGTACAACAGAAATACGTTATCCATGTATACTGTTATAGGCCATTTGACGCAGCTCCGCAATGAGGCCTATACATACAGCAGTAAATACTTTATTCATTTATACTGTTACAGGCCCTCTCGGGCAGCTCTGCACTGGGGCCTATATGTACAACAGTAAAAACGTTATCCATTTATCCTTGTATAGGTCCTCTCACGCAGCTCCGCACAGACCTATACGTATAACAGTAAATACGTTATCCATTTATACTGTGACGCAGCTCCACACTGAGGCCTAAACGTACAACAGTAAATACATCATCCGTTTATACTGTTATAGGTCCTCTCATGCAGCTCTGCACGGAGACCTAGACATACAACAGTAAATGTTGTCCATTTATACTGTTATAGTTCCTCTGACGCAGCTTCACATTGAGGCCTATACGTACAACAGTAAATATGTTATCTATTTATATTGTTATACTTCCTCTGAAGCAGCTCTGCACTGAGGCCTATACGTACAACAGTAAATGTTGTCTATTTATACTGTTATAGTTCCTCTGAAGCAGCTCTGCACTGAGGCCTATACGTACAACAGTAAATGTTGTCTATTTATACTGTTATAGTTCCTCTGACGCAGCTCTGCACTGAGGCCTATACGTACAACAGTAAATGTTATCTATTTATACTGTTATAGTTCCTCTGACGCAGCTCCGCACTGAGGCCTATACGTACAACAGTAAATGTTATCTATTTATACAGTTATAGTCCCTGTGGTGAAGCTCTGCACTGAGGCCTATACGTACAACAGTAAATACGTTATGCATTTACACTGTGACGCAGCTCCGCACTGAGGCCTATACGTACAACAGTAAATACGTTATGCATTTACACTGTGACGCAGCTCCGCACTGAGGCCTATACGTACAACAGTAAATACGTTATCTATTTATACTGTTATACTTCCTCTGACGCAGCTCTACACTGAGGCCTATACGTAGAACAGTAAATACGTTATCTATTTATACTGTTATAGTTCCTGTGGCGCAGCTCTACACAGAGGCCTATACATTACAACAGTAAATACGTTATCTATTTCTACTGTTACAGGCCCTCGTAATTGTACTATTATAGGCCCTCTGACGCAGCTCTGCCCCGGTGTTACAGGCTGTCTGATTCCCACACGCAAACACAGATCAGGGCACATTACGTATTACGCAGCTCCGCAGTGAGGCCTATACATGCATCAGTAGATACGTCCACAGTATGGTCGATTGCCCTATAAATGTAATCTGTTTGTACTGATAACCCGTGTGTTTAGGAAGCGCTGCAGAAGGTGCGTGTGATGCCTGAATCGGCGAGGTCGAGCCTCCTAGCGATGCTGGACAGACGGACCTACTGGTGCATCTCCCGGCAGAGGAGCTGGGGCGTCCCCATCCCTGTGTTTTACCACAAAGAGACGGGAGAGCCGCTCATCAACAAGTATGCCCCAGTAACACGCGCACTCTTTTTGCATGTCACATACGTACTCGCGCAAGTCTGGGCGAGCCGCGCCGCTTCACTGTGACACGTTTGATCGGCAGGCACACGGTGACTCACGTAGCCAAGGTGTTTGCGGAGAAGGGAAGCGACAGCTGGTGGGCGGAGCCTCTGGAAACCCTGCTTCCTGCTGACGTGCTCAAGAAGGTAGTGGAGTGATGGTAGACACGATGCTCCCGCCACCATGTTTCACAGATGGGATGAGGGAGCGGATTTAAGAAAATATAATTTTTTTTGTTTCCTCAGAGTAAAGCCGGGGCCGTGACGGATTACGTGCGAGGAGAGGACGTGCTGGACATCTGGTTCGACAGCGGAGCGTCCTGGGCTGCTGTGCTACCGGGTAGGGCTTCACTTTTACACGAGTGAATCCCGGAATGGTTCATTCAGGTTATTTGTGGACATGGAATAGAAGTCTCGTTGAGCAGTCTCTCTCTCTCCTCAGAGGCGGACCCTCGTGCGGACGTGTACGTGGAAGGGAAGGATCAGATCGGCGGCTGGTTCCAGTCGTCTCTGCTCACTAGCGTCGCCGTGCGCAACAAAGCTCCTTATAGGTGAGAGCTCGCACCCCATTTGGCAACTC
>JAJAGP010005148.1:0-37109 GCA_025084515.1 Ancistrus triradiatus
CCACTGTGGGATCAGTGATGCCACCCATCCATTACTAGACACAACTTGGCACACAGATTTTCTTGTAGCAGTACAATTCTTTGTAATTGACTGCTGTTTTCTTTCCAGATTCTTCATATTTCATGGTGGCACAAAGTTACATATTTGAAAACATGTGATGCACACTGCTGTAGAAACAAAAGTTCAGTTAGGTACATTGTCCTGTTCAAATCAGTAAAATTAGTTAAAGCTACAATTTAACTGTCAAGTCTTCTCCATTTTCTACCAGTTACTGTTGGTGTAATCTGGTGGACCCATAACAGAGCTCCATACAGATGTAAGTACTTTTCAATACTTCACAAAAAATTGTTCATTTGTATTGCAGGAAGGTAATGAGGAAACCTTGTCAGCTGCCACAGAGAGGGTAGATACAGAGAGGCCTACTGAGGTTTACACCTTAAAAATCACATCTAACAGTTGATCATACAGAGTGCTGCTGGAAATTACAATGGGGAATAAGGTCCATCCACCTCCACAGAACAATGTATCTCAGTAAGATGTGGTTCAGAATTGGCCCATGACTTAGACCTGGCACTGTGATATTCAATGTCATTTTGCTTGCGTTCCTGTAGCTCCCCATAAAAGGTGTATTTTTAGAAACAAATTGAAAAATCTAATTTAGAAATGGATCACATAAGGCTGCAGATATAAAAGACAATAATGGAAAATACAACTGCTGGAACATCAGTTGAAGGTGGATGAGGTGCCCACAGGTGGATGATTTTACTTGTTTGAAGAACAAGATATTAACCTCTGTAGTGCATTTGTACTTGCAGGAAATAAAGAAGACTTCATAAAAAGACATGCATATTGTTTTTATTTGACACTGGGGAGATGATAGGCTAATCAGTAATGATGGTAGCAGGTTGTGTCTCTCACTGCTGTTGCATCTCCTGCATCAGTGATGTGGTCAGGATCTATATCAGGATTGGTCACTGGATGAGTGGGACATTGTCTGATCACCAGTCATTGAGATCCCCAATGCTCATCTCTACCCTGGCTCATGTCCTGCAGTGAGCCAAGTTATAACATTGCTGTAGGCCAGGCTCAGGATCAGGGCAAAGGGTCAGCAAATATGGCTGGTAGGGGTACATTCTGTCTGTAATCATCAAACTCTCCTATGATAGATAATACAAGGATACAGTTTAAATTATCAGTGGCAAATAGAACTAAATATTGATTATGAGAGGATATGGTTATATGTACTGTATGTATTCACCAGGGGCAAATCTAGCACTCACTGTACACTCATGAGAACTTTACAAGTCATGCACAGACCCAGGCCACTTTGCTTCCATGTTGCTGATGATGTGGGCTGTATCACATATGATCTTCACACTGCAGAACAGTAATTAACTGCAGTGGCTGTATTGTGATTTGTATTCCATTTGTAATGCAAAATTGCTATTATTTAGGCCTAACTGCACATTAATGTTGTGGGAAAACTTCCTATTCACTTTATCTTCTTCATTTGGCAAAGAGTGCCATCTATGAAGCCAATCACACTTGGAAACCTTAGAATCATATTAATATTAAAATCAAAGTAACTGATTCAAGTCTCAAAGCTTCATACTAAATACATTACTTGTTGCTTAGACTGATATCTGAAATTCTGTGGGATTCTTATTTGATCAGGCTTAGGCTCATCACAAAGGTTTATAGTAACCGTTTTAATGCAAGTCACATTTCTTACAGCCCGACAGACGGCTGCTTTAGAATATGCTCAGCATCGCTGATTTTGTATCGAAAACCCCCCTTGGCCAAAACCTGGAGCGCAACACAATGAATTTGCTCCTAACCCAGGGCGTGTCCACGGAGGGTCATATGATCGATTGATAGCGGGGGAGCTTGTTCATAGAAATGATCGACTGTGCTGAGAAACGCTAAGGCTCACACAGATAATCATCAGGGAACGAGGAAACATTAAAGCGGGGTCTGATCAGCCTCTCACATCGGAGGTTTCTCCGTAGTGTATGTGCTTCGACGTGATAAAAACTCAGGGTTGGTTTAAGTAAACCTGCTAGCGAGCAGGTTAGCTTCACGGAGTATGTTGCCGGAGTAACTGACTCCAAGTTACGCTGAACTTGCTTTGTGAAACCGGAAACCTAGAGCATCCGTAAACTCTGAGTCAACTTACTCCGAGTTTTCACTAAAACTGCTTTCTGAAATACCCCCGTGCTCTGAATGTCGATGGATTAAGATGTTGCTTCTGTGACGCCTCACCAAAGAACCTCAGTGTTTGGATTACTGAGCTGTGCTGTGAGTTGTATCACTCACAGCACTCATCAGTCCTGTGGACCTATCCGGAAGCCCCACTACGATCGGACTGATTATTGAACTCAGCTGTGGGGCTTCCTATTTAGACGTTCGCGAGAGATGCCACTCGCGGTTTATTCAGCCTCGTGTGGTTACCGAGTCTGTCCGCGCCTTCCGCGGTCCCATGCGGCTTTCCTGTCCGTCCGGTATGGGCATCGGTTCCGTCCGTGCCTGCCAAGCTCCTCCGTTATTGGTCCGGTATCTACGATAGTGATGTGTCGGTCGCGAAAATGAACGACAGGAGCCGGTTCCTGATTGTGAGCCGGTTTTTATATTTTTTAATTTATTGTACATTCCGACACATTGCTGCTTATTGCACTTCTGGTTAGATGCTAAACTTGTCCACGTGTAATGACAATAAAGATGACAATAAAGTTGAATCTAATCTAATATGTATGTATGTTTATATATATATATATATATATATATTGTGTGTGTGTGTGTGTGTGTGTGTGTGTGTGTGTGTATTATCCCTTCAGAGAGAATCCTTTCTAAAACAGGTCGGATCATAAGCAGGATCAACCCCTTAAAGATTAGATTCTTGTTTTTTTTAATGCCAATCTTCATTAAAAACTGTAACCTGGATGTTGCTTTTTCTTTTTTGCACATATTTATTTAGATTTTGTTGAGTGATGTTTAGTTGATGATGTCTTGTTTCCCTGTATATAGTTGCAAATTTACAAATAACACATAGTCAGAGACGTGAGACCAGATTGGACCTATAATTGAGATGGGTCTTCGTTTTTGTATTTTATTTTACTGTCTTCCATTGAGTATATGAATAAAAACAATAATAATAACAAACATTGGATATTATGTGTTTTTACATTAGTAATTAATTTTACACATAATTTGGTAATAAATTAAGCTACAAGAAATCTAAAGAGCCACTTAAGAGCCGAAAGAGCCGGCTCTTTTTAATGAGCCGAGCCAAAAGAACCGGCTCTCTGAAAAGAGCCGAAATTCCCATCACTAATCTACGATTAGCCAGACTACGATTTTTATTACTTCCATGTATTCGTCTTGTTTCTGTACCTGTATTCCGGCTCCGGCTAAATTTGTGTTCGCACCCGTTTATAGTTCCTGCCTGTTTTCGTTCTGCACCCGTATTGCGGCTCTGCGTGTTTTTCTGTTCACTGTGTTTTCTTTTTGTTGTATATTGTCTTATTAAATCCATTTTTACTAGAACCTGCGTGTGTCTCGCCTTTCCATTCCACTCCAGCGTTACAGTTTCTGTTTTTGATTTACAGATGGAAACTCGTTTTTTTTTTCTTTTTCTATTAGTTGTACTTTATTTCAGGCTGTTTACGTTTTTACAATAAACATTATTGTTTCAGTGCAGCTTAAATGCTAGTCTTCACTTCTTACACAGATTCTGTTATAATTTTAATAAACCCTAGAACTAATAGTTATTAACAGTACCACTATTGTTTAAGGTTAATTATATAACTATGTATTAATCAGATAGCTCATCTTAAAACATGAAAATGCACAAGATTCTTTACATGACAAACAAACCCAAAAGCTAACATTAAACAAAGCCCCGAATGTAAAAGCAGGAAAAAGCCCATACATCAGAAGCTCTGAATTACAGACGTTCATAGCAAACCAGAATTAGTAACATTTTTATCCCCAGTCCCATTTAAACATCTCAAGATCGCTATTTATAAAATGAAAATGAAGAAATCAGAAGAATACAGATGATTTAATAAAAGAGATTCCAGACAAGGGGATCATCCCCTGCTGCTGCAACAGTGACCCCTATCTAACCCTTTGATGGATTAATGCCCTGTTAAGGCTACATGCTCACATGTTTTCTGAGGATTAGGACCAGAGCCCCTGCAATCATGACCAGGAAAAAATAATTAAACATGAAAAAGCCTTGAATGAAATGCCTGAGGTGTAAGACGATGATCGGTTCATTGGTACTCTAGTGCACTCTGGGAGATTTTTGAATCTTCATCCTTCAGCAGTTCAGCCTGGACGTGCCTGCAATCAAACGCAATCCCATGTTTGATCCACATGCTAATTACTATTTATTAATGAAACATTCAAACACATTAAAATGAGTCTTACCTGCGGCTCTTAATGGCAGATTCCATGACTATTCTGATTAGAATCACTTCCAGCACAACAACAATAGAAGATGTGCAGACCTGTGACAACCAAATTTTCCACTGGTGAAACAAATGAATCCAGACAGATATAAACATCCTGATCAGGGTTAGTTCTGTATTTAGGTATAGATCTGAGCAGATGGACTCACCCTGAACATTAATGATGATCGAATCAGATCCCGAGTTCTGGTTGCTCTTCCAAGTGCAGGTGTAATTCCCAGAATCCTCCACAGTTACAGCAGGAAAGTGAAGAACGGATCCTGATTGGTTTAACTCTTGTTGTTCTTGACAACACAAACTCTGAGGACTGTCAGTGCAGTTCATATAACATGTCAGATTTACGGAGTTCCTTTGTTTAATGGTTCCATTTCCACTGATTATTGACACCTTTAGATCTTTCAGAGAGCAGCAAAGATCCACATGAGTGAATTAAGAATTAGAATACAGTCTGCTCTAATCTACCAAGCTACAAACATTAAAATAAGGACGGATATAGAGGAGGAAAGGAGATTATACACAAGAAGAGAAATGTGGAGTTTTATATTGATTAAAATTTACCTGCAACTTCAACAGTCAATCCAGGTTCACCTGTCCATACATTCGTATTGGTTTTAAATCTGAATTTATACACTCCAGAATAATTGGACTGTACATTACGGATTAACAAAGTGCAGTTTGATTGGTCATCTCCAGCGTACACAAAGTCTGAAGTGGTGGGAGAATTACTATCATAAACATATGGTGGTCTCGTACATTGAATATCACTGATGTTCTTCATTGAGCACCAGAGCATTTGTACCACTTTATTACCCGGTAGATATGAATAGTTACAGGGAAAGGTGGCATTGAACCCTCTCACAGCACAGACCCTTGTTGGGGGATAAAATACGGCCCAGTTCTGTGTAAAAACACCTGCAAAATACGAGTGAATAAAAATCAAAGAAATTAGAAACTTTCTGTTTGAATGAAAGCTTTATTTAGAGGGTGAATTCAAGGTAAACCGGATCATCATTTTAGATTTGTGCTCAAGCTTGTTAGAAACACACACATTCACACACACACACACACACACACACACACACACAGTGTATATTTGCATCCCTGTATTCCATATCTTGTCTGTGCTGTGATTTGCATACGGAAGTATTTTATTAATCAGCATAGTTTCTACTAAGCAACAGAACATGAGCACTAAGGACAGTGGATGATCTATAAATAACAAAACAGCCCAATATTTTACATTCTCCTCTCCTTACAATAACCTCCATCATCAGTACAAGTCTTTGATCAAATACTAATGAATAATTACCCAACATTTTACAGTTTCATTGAAGTAACTGAGGGAACAAACTCCATCATCAACCAGCAACCAGTTACAATCTCTGAACACTGAACAATAATTACATATAATAAATAAAGATAAAGAATAATAAATAAAGAATATTTCATACCGGACAGGCTGAGCAGAATCGTTACCAC
The DNA here is from genome assembly GCA_025084515.1 of Ancistrus triradiatus. Taxonomy (NCBI): domain Eukaryota; kingdom Metazoa; phylum Chordata; class Actinopteri; order Siluriformes; family Loricariidae; genus Ancistrus; species Ancistrus triradiatus. Next base: position 5,952 of record JAJAGP010005148.1, read on the forward strand.
CTGCAGCATTTTGTCTCCTTCAGGAAATGAAACACAATCAGCTCTGTGTATGTAATTATATTTACAGCTCAAATGACAGGTCAGAACCGAGGCTGTTCTGAGAAATTCCAGCAACCATATGTGACGACACACTCACCAGTGGCCATGTCCTAACAATACAAACACACCCTCTGTACACCAAACCCGGATTTAACCTTCAAAAGTCCCGAGTGCTGTGTGAATTTTGCATGTTCTTTCCGTGTCTAGGTCTTCTGGTTTTCAACCACATTCCAAAGATACTTAACAAAACACACAATAATAATTTTGTAGAGCTAATAGTTATTTGTTTGAATGTTGGTCAGTATGATCTCCTGTCCTATTCTTATTTTATAATCCGATTTTATTTTCTTAAACTGTGCTGTTGGGTCAACAGGACACAGGAGGAAGTATTAAGAGGACACATTTAGTATTTTTTATCAGACTGTGTGTGTTTATAGCAATTTTTTTGTGGATTTAAAGTGAAATGATTGTATCTTTATAGCAAAATCAGTGTATAGTTTTATAAGGAAACAATTGTGCATTTATAATACAATGTGTGTATTAATAGTGAAATGATTTTGTATTTATGGTGCTGACACCATAAAGGAGTTTATTTATTTATGTAAAATATATTAGAATAGATGAAAATGTTTTAAACGTATGGTTTTGGAGGCTTAGAGAAATTGGAGAGATTTTATATATCATTGTGAGGATCGAATGTTCCCACAAGGATGTTGTATTTACAAAACGTGCTTTGTTTTCTTTCGAACAACCAGAATAGACAATTTATATTACCGAGCTTAAGGTTAAGGTTAGTGTGGAGGTTTAATGAGGTGCTAATTAGTTACTGTAATATTATGTCAATTTAAAGTTCCCACAATGATAGAAAGACGTGTGTGTGTGTGTGTGTGTGTGTGTGTGTGTGTGTGTGTGTGTGTGTGTGTGTGTGCTATGGTGCCACCACCGATGTTCCAGGAGGGGCATCTAGTTCAGCTTACCCTAAATATACAGACACAAAGTGAGAAGCTTTATTCCTTCAGTTACAGGATTATTCCCAATAAATAAAATAAACTATTTAATGCTGGTTATTTCTTAATTCATATGGATTTATCTAATGATGATGGACGGATCGTCACTAAGCTCTAGCTGCAGTTTTGTTTAGTCTAACATGGCCTTGTCATTGTGTTTATTTGTTTGTGAGTATTAATGTTTTTTACTTTATTAATTATTCACCTACTGAACATCTACAGAGATTCAAACAAAAAATACAAAAAGGGCATCCTATTCCCCATGCCACCCACCCAACTCCACCCATTTCCACTGCTTATGTCAAATCAAGTCAAGTCAGATTTATTTATATAGCGCTTTTTACAATGGAGCATTGTCTCAAAGCAACTTTACAAGTTTAGATTATCTCCTAATAACTACGTCCAATCCCAAATTGAGCAAGCCTAGGGCGACAGTGGCAAGGAAAAATTCCCTAGTTCTAGGGAAGAACCTTGGGGAGGACCAAGACTCCAAAATTAAGGGGAGACCCAACTCCTGGGCGGCGTAGATGATAAATCGAAGAGCGAAAAATAAACAAACAAAAAGTCATGAGTCAAAGTGAAAAATAAAATGTGAAGTATGCACATCTACATTAAGTGGCGGGTATGATGGGGCTGGCGCTGATGACGGAAGCAGATTGAGTGGAGCTCCAGGCAGATGACATCAGTGTGGGGCTGCGAACTGCCGGAACACAGCTCGGAGAGAAAAAGAAAATGTTAATTAGTTTTGATTAAGAAGCCCAGTGTTTATTACAATCACTGAGCCATGTCACTCATGTGCCAAGGTAGCATGAGACCCTGGAGCATTTTAGGCTATAGCAGCATAACTAGGAACAGAGGAGAAACTGGGAGGAAAACACAGCCAAGAGGGATCACATGAGACATTGGCAACCCCACGGGAGGCAGAAGACAGCAAACCCAACGTCTCTGATCACCATAAGACTCTTTGGACTATGAACCCCCAAGCTCTGCCCGTTATTCTAAGGCAAGGAGCACGAGTCAAGATCACGAGGACCGAAGCCAGTTTAGCCAGACCCACATCGGACACTCCCGGCTAGCGACAGGCAGGCAGGCCAGACATGGACGCCAGACTCGGGCCCCAGGACCAAGACATGCAATCCTAGTCCTAAATCTAGTCAAAAGCCTGTGTAAATAGCCTAGACTTAAAACTTTGGATAGGTTGCATCTCGAACGAAAGTGGGACGCCCCATTTCCATTACTCTTTATCGTCCCCCCCCTTCTCTTTCGCACCCAGGTTTATTCCTAGTGGGGGGCCATGTAGAAGAAAAGCCTTTCCCCGGCTGGGACTTTTTTTATTCTAGGAACAAAAGAAGCTGCACCCTGCGAACGAAGTAGAAGAGTGGGATTGTAAAACTCTAAGAGTTCACTAGATAGTGTGGGGCCAGGCCATGTAGAGCTTTATAAGGTAAAAGAAGTATTTGTAATCAATGCGGAATTTTGGACTGGTAACCGTTGCAGTGATTGATAGAACAGAGAGTGATAGATCAAATTTTCTAGTTCGAGTTAGCACTCGGGCGGCTGCATTCTGAACTACTGAAGTTTATTTATAGATTTATAGAGCATACAGTAAGTAGGCCGTACAGTAATCCAACTTGAGGTTATAAACGCATGAAACAAGTTTTTCTGCATCATTAAAAGAAGATATTCTAAGTTTAGCGATATACGTAATTGAAAGAAAGCAATTCGAGTGAGTGTGCGAAATTGCGCATAAAGAGAGATCTGAATCAAATGTGACACCTAAGTTTTTTACAGACGGGACTTGGGCAATACTGGACCGCAATCAGATTGTAATGATGATGCAAGCCTTCTGCTTGAATCTATCTGGTTTTGCTCCCCCTGGCGTTCTGCTTCCCACCCAGCAGGTGGGCTGATTAGCCACCTGATGGTATGTCTGCTAATAAAAACCCACTTTCTGTTCACTTCCTTGTTGGCTTTGACCAGTGTGTTGTCTTTGGCTCCCGTTGCCATGACTCATGTTCTCTGCTGTGGTTTGTCTCCCTCTTCGGCTTGTGTCTTTGTCTGATTGCTCTAGTTCTAGGGCATGTCTTGTATGTATTTGGTTTAGCTGTGTTCTGTGTTAAGATGTGGTTTAGTTTAGCGTGCTTCTTGTTTGTTCGGGCATGTTAGCTTTGTGTAATATTAAGATTGTATCTGGTGTTTGCTTTGTTTTGTAACAGGTTTAGCTTATGGTATTGTTAGCTTGGTTAGTTGTACTTGTGTTTGTTGCATGTTCATTGGATTTATTAGCGTTAGCACTTATTAGCTGTAGTCTGTGGTATTTGGTTGTAGGTGGTACTTATCCGTCATGCCTTTTAGTTCTATTGTGGTTGTTATGTCTTTCACAGTGTCACTATAATAAATCTGTCACTTCTTGCACATACGTCGTTCCCTTGTCACTCCCTTGCCCGCATCGTGACATAGATGAGGATAGATGTAGCCAACTGTCTCTCACAGCCTTGGGTCCACTAATAGAATCTCAGTTTTATCTGCGTTAAGTAAAAGAAAAATTAAATAACATCCAATCTTTTATTTCCTTTACACAATCCTCGATTTGTTATTGTAAGGCTGTCATTAGGTTGACTGATAGTCAGCTGTGTATCATCTGATAGCAGTGGAAACTAATGCCATGTTTACGAAATAACTGAGGACTAGTGGTAGGCATGTACAGAGAGAATAAAAGCGGGCAAGCACTGAAACCGTGTTGTTTAGAGAACATCATGATCATAGTGGCAAATGCTGCACTTAAACTCTAACAGAACAAGAAAAGAAACACATACCTTATGAGGACATTAAAAGTTCATTTAGTACCCTAATTAATGCTGTTTCAGTACTATGGATGGGGCCTGAAGCCAGAATGAAATGTTCATAAATTTCATTCCTTTGGAGGTAACTGCAGAGTTGCTGATAGAGGCTTTTCTAAGATTTTGGACAGAAACGGTAGATTTGAATGGTCTATAATAGAATAACACAAGGGTCAAGATTGGCTTTTTTTAATCAGGGTTTGATAACGGCAGCCTTAAAGGATTTGGGCACAAAACTAAGGCTAAGGGAGGAATGTAAAATACTAACACTGGTTCTTAAACACTTCGGTAATACTTGTTTGAAGTAGACGTGTAGGAAATTGGATCTAATAAACATGTGATGACTTAGATGAGTGATCAGTTGCAGATAGTTTCAGTATTAGTAATTGGGGGTAAAAGATTCTAATCTTGATTTAAAGCTCATTAAACAGATGTCTTCATAGTGCTGCATTGGAAGGTGGTGAATAGTTTGGTTGATGTGATGAGCATGGAGTTTTATGCCATAATGTTTTATATCTTTTCATAAAGCAAGTCATGAAAATCATTTAATGTTAAAATTACACAGAATGGAGAGTCACTTCTGTGGGGTTTTTGTAATTTGGAGACTGTATTAAAGAGAAATCTTGGATTTTCTTATTTTTCTCTATGATTGAAGAGAAGATGCAGCTTTGCTTTAGTGAGGGCATGCTTATACTCTGCCATGCTGTCCCTCCAAGCAATCTTAAACACCTCCAATGTACGTGTCTCAACTTGCGCTCTAGTGCCGTGTTCTTTGCTTTAAGGTACGGGTGTGGTCAATATACCATGGTGCTAGCCTTTTTTCACGAATGCGTTTCACCCTAGCAGGACCAATCGTGTCCAGGGTTGACCGAAAGCACACATTCTAATTGGTCATTTACACACTCCCAAGTGATTGATCTCAGTAGGGTATTAAATTTCAAGTTGGTAGGTTTTTAATAAACACAGCGGAGTAGCCAGATGTGATAGTGCGCTTGTGGATAACGAGCAGAAGGATTTTATTTATAGAGATAGCTCAAATACTAAAGATGTGATCGAAATCGAATCACTTTTGCGGAACATCAAGGTATCTATTTGATACCAAATGTAATATTAGATCTAACGTAGGATTACAGCGGGGGTTGTACCATCACATTCTGGTGATAGCCATTGGATTTCTAAGATGAACTCGACAAGCAATTTAAGTGGATCCTGCTATGTCAAAGTGATATTGAAAATCACCTACAATTAAAGCTTTATCTGGTGACAGTAGTAAGCAGGAAAAAGAAATTCCTGAAGCAAATTCGAATAGGGACCAGGAGGCGGTAAATAGTGATAAGCTGAAACGAGTGGGGTTTTGACTTCATAACGATGGATCAGTCACATTCAGAATCAGTATTTCAAAAAGATTAGCATGTAATGGGATTTAGCTGTAACACCTAACTCTTGTCAAAATTTGTGGCTATGCCTCCCCCCGACCATAGGGACAGGGGCGATTAGCATGACGGTTCCAGGGAGGTGAGGCTTCATTTAAGGGCTAAATATTCATCAGGTCTAATCCAAGGCTCAGTGAGACAGAGAGCGTGTAAGCGTTTATCAGTGATCAGTTCATTTACAATCACTGCTTTGTTTGTAAGTGATCTAATGTTAAGTAATCTAGCTTTAGTCTAATGTCATTATTTCTTTGGGCCAGCTATCTGTGTTTATACTAATGAGGTATTAAACAGGACTTTTTGAGCGCATTTACGTTTAGGGCAGATGCGGGCTAACAGCACAGTTTAATAATGTGGGGTCTGGGTGACGGTGCATGGCTAACAGCAGGACAGTTGGTTAAGCCGGTCGTCTGCTGCCTGACCCCCCTGCTTGTATTTCAAAAACCCTAATCAATCGGGCCATAAGACTATGGGCAATGTTGCACCGAGATGAGAGCAGCACACTACCGAGTGGGATGGACACCGTCCATCTAAAAGGGCCAGGCTTACCCTCAAAGGCTGTCCAGTTGTCTAAATAGCCCAACGGGTGTTTTCAGATTAACTTGGCAGCCAGAAGTCAGCGACCATAACCTGCGTAGGCTTGGTCACCTCGCAGCATTGTGATGGGGCCAGAGCACACTTACAGCATCGGACATCGCCTTCGCCACGCTAACCACCTCTACAAAATAGCCTTAGAACTCTGACTGGACGAAGGGTATTATCATGAGGCCCCTGCATGAATAACTATCCTAGAGAATCTGCAGCTATCGAGTTCACTAAAGAATCGTTACAATGTCCGGCACTCTGGCTCCGGGGATACAGATAACTCTAGCTGCTGGTGTCCCTAAAGGGGTAGCAAGTTTCACGTGTCGTAAAATAGAGGCACCTATGACCAGAGCGCTTTCAACAGGCTGCTCAGTGGGTGTTTCACTGAGGAGGACAAACCTGTTGGACACGTGAACAGGTAAATAGTGGTGCTCTCGTGGACTAGCCTTACGACTACGTTGCTGAACCGTCACCCACTTGCCCTGCTGCGAGGACTCTGCCAGGGCTCGGGCTCTAATTTCACCTGTGGCATCCAGATCTGCGAAGCTAGGAGCTGAGCTAGCCTTCTCTAATGTCTGGATGCGCGCCTCTAAAACTACAATCTTCTCCGTCAGACTAACTACAAACCTACACCTATCGCAAGTAAAAATTACACTAATGACGGAGGAAGAATAGCTAAACATGCCACACTCGGCACAGGGAACAAAATATAATCCGCCGGTACGAGAATAAAATGATTAAGATGTTGTAAAAACCTACTATATATACGATTATATATGATACAGATGCGATCGGGAATTAAAATAGTTCAAAGGTAATAAACTGCTAACAGCTACAAAACGGCGTGCGTCCTGTGTGTCGGGGAGAATGAGTCTGGGTTGCCAGATCCTCGCAATCCTCGCGTCAGTGCTCAGCATTCTCTCAGCGTTCTCTCAGCCAGTTCTGTCCTCAATGTCACCAGAGACATAATTAGATCCCTGAGATGCCTGGAAAGTGAAATTGATGCACTCCAGCACCTAGTAGAGATGTCTAAAGGGGAAGGTCATATACAAGCCCTAAAAAATAAAAAAAGTATTCTAGAGGACCTACTGAGCACAACAGCACAGGGGCCGCTGGTCTGGTCCCGCTTCTGAAATATTTTGGAAATGGATGCTCCTACAAAGTTATTTTTTAGTGTCAAGCACATGAATGACCAGAAAAGGCTTATGAACGCTGTGCGAACTGAAGTGGGGACTCTAGTTTCTGAGACTTCGAGAATTCACGAGCAGACAGTGGAGTTCTTCTCTAAGCTCTATGAGAGCTAGTGGGCTGAAGCAAAGGAAGTGGAGGAGCATTTTTTTCAAAACCTCTCCAAGCTTACACAAACGTCTGCTGCAGAGCTAGATGCTGAGCCAACCAAAGAGGAGTTGTGGGTAGCACTCCAGAGAATGGAGAACGGTATTGATGGCCTGGCATTGATGGCATTGATGGCTTCCCAGCTGAATTTTACAAAGCCTTCTGAACAGTTTTTGGGAGATGACGGTAGGTTCTTAAGAACAGTGTGTGTGAAGGTGAACTCCCCTTAAGCTGCAGGAGAGCCAAACGTACTCTGTTGCCAAAGAAGGGTGACCTAACCGATTTGAGGAATTAGCGCCCAGTGGCACTGCTCTGCACGTTACTTTCACAGGCATTAGCTCAGAGACTAAGTAAGGTGATGTGAACCCTTATTATGCAGGTTAAGGGACAAAATCAGAGGACTAACTATACCTAGCTGTGGCGCACCCTTACATATTTCTTCATATGCAGATGATTTAGTGGTCATGGTGCCCAGGCCGATGTTGAATCTTTGGGTGACATCTTAAATTAATACAAAGTCTTATCATCTGCAAAGGCTTGGGCATTGGAGTGGGACAGAACAACAACTCCTCGACGGCTTGGCATGGAAGAAAAGTGGCTTTAAGTATTTAGGTGTCTACTTAGGTGACCGCAAACTGACCAAAAAAAATGGGATGGATTAGTTCCCAGTAAAGGGGCGTCTAAATAAATGGAAATGGTTAGTTCCTCAATTGTCATATCGTGGCAGAGTGCTTATTATTAGTAATCTGGCAGCTTCTTCACTATGGGATAAATTTGTTGCTGTGGTAAAAAATCTGCTGACTCTCCACCAAAACTATTGCCCACTCTTCAGACCCTGCTTGTAGATTTTTTTTGGGATCGCCTACACTGGGTACTACAAAGTATCTTATATGTACCTAAGGGTGAAGGAGGGCAAGGACTCGTACATATCACCAGCAGGATTGTTACATTTCGTCTGCAGTATATTCAAAGACTTCTCACAGGGCCCAAAGATCTGGTGTGGAGAGCAACGGCTTTTAAAATTTTAAGAATGGCAGGAGGACTTGGGCTTAATCGAGCCCTGTTTTTGACTCATACAAAGACTTTAGACACGACCAGACTACCTGATTTTTATCATGGACTTTTTAGGATTTGGAACCTCTTTGATAAACACCGTCAAGAACATGGAACCTCACACTGGCTTCTGGATGAAACTTTGGTCTACAAGGCTCATCTGGACATAACGAGTGCGACCGCTCCTGAGCTAACCAGAGTCTTGCTCAACTCAGGAGTAACAACACTTTGCCGTCTTGTGGACCAGACCTGAACAACACTGAAGAGCTGGTGGTACACCTGGGGATAAGATCAAGGCAGGTAACTGTGCAACTCCTGGACCGGTGGAAAGCAGCTCTCACAGACAAAGAGCAAGGCTTAAAGGTTACAGTGCAGTCCTACAGAGGACGAGTGTAATGATGGGTGGCGAGGAACGGAAGGGCGAGACACCCGCAGGTTTTCAGGTATAGGATTTATTAAACAGAATACAACAAAAAGGGGAGCACAGTGAACGGAAAACAGGCGAGGACCGAAAACGGGTATGTAACAAAAACTAGGCCAAAGCCGGAAAACAGGCATGAAACGAAAACAGGTACGAAACGGAAAACGGGTATGAACAAAACAACGCTGAAACCGGAAAACGGGTGCGGAACGAAAAACACGGAAATAACTAAACGAGCGATACCTGGAGTACTAAGAGGCATGAAGGCAACGGACGAACGTGGAGGAGAACAGATGCCACGGACAAGAGGAGAGCACGAGTTAGAAGAGCGGGTGAGGCACGTAGGGACGCGACTGGCTTCGAAAATAATCCGCGATTCGAGTCTCTCACGGACGCGCTTAAATGAGAAGCCCCACAGCTGCGTTCAATCAGTCTGATCACGGTGGGGCTTCCGGATAGGTCCGTGAGACGGCAGGGGTGGTGCGTACCGGCGTGGAGCGTGACAGGGCCCCCCCCAAGGAGTCCGAGACGGAGCTAGGACTCCTACAAGGGACCCCCAGGTGTAGTTCCGTCTCAGGGGGTCTTCTTGCTGGGCGGACCCTCGAAGGGGACTGCCAGCAGTAGGGTGGCTGGCGTGCGAAGTCACCGAGGAGATGCTGGCGAGCGGAGGTGCCGACGAGATGCTGGCGAGCAGAGGCGCCGACGGGAAGCTGGCGAGCGGAGTCGACGACGGGAGGCTGGCGAGCGGAGTCAACGGCGGGAGGCTGGCAAGCGGAGTCGACGGCGGGAGGCTGGCGAGCGGAGTCGACGGCGGGAGGCTGGCAAGCGGAGACGCCGACTGGATGGAGCCTCTGGAGGAGACGGTCTCTGGAGGAGTCTCCCTGGAGGAGACAGTCTCTGGAAGGGTCTCCCTGGAGGAGACGGCCTCTGAAAGGGTCTCCCTGACGGAGACGGCCTCTGGAAGGCTCTCCCTGATGGAGACGGCCTCTGGAAGGGTCTCCCTGACGGAGACGGCCTCTGGAAGGGTCTCCCTGACGGTGACGGCCTCTGGAAGGGCCTCTCTGGAGCTGACGGCCTCAGGCAACGCCTCTGAAGGACGGGCGGCCTCTGGCGAAGCCTCTGAAGGACGGAGGCGGCCTCTGGCGAAGCCTCTGAAGGTCGGGCGGCCTCGGGCGAAGCCTCTGAAGGTCAGGCGGCCTCTGGCAAAGCCTCTGAAGGACGGGCGGCCACTGGAAAAGCCTCTGAAGGACAGGCGGCCTCTAGCAAAGCCTCTGAAGGATGGGCGGCCTCTGGCAAAGCCTCTGAAGGTCGGACGGCCTCTGGCAAAGCCTCTGAAGGACCGGCGGCCACTGGCAAAGCCTCTGAAGGACAGGCGGCCTCTGGCAAAGGTGCTGAACTGCTGACGCCCTCGACACAGCCACTGGAAGTGCTGACGCCCTCGGTGCAGCCACTGGAACTGCTGATGTCCTCGGTGCAGCCACTGGATCTGCTGACGCCCTCGACGCAGCCACTGGAACTGCTGACGCCCTCGGTGCAGCCACTGAAACTGCTGACGCCCTCGGTGCAGCCACTGGAACTGCTGACGCCCTCGGTGTAGACACTGGAACCGCTGACGCCCTTGGTGCAGCCACTGGAACCACTGACTGAGATGCAGGAGTAGACACGAGTGTCCTTGGCGTGATAGTAGGCGCGAATGGGAGTGAACTGACTGTCCGTTTTGTGAAAGTCCGTGGTGCAGGAATTGGGACCGACGATTGCGGCGCTGGGACCGGTCTAGAGCGAGGCGCAGGGGTCAGCGGCAATGACCGGTGCGCATAATCCCCAAGCGTGAAGCTCTCTGGCTCAGACGCGGGGTCAGAAGGTGCAATGAACTCCTGTACGGGGCCAGGCGGCACTAACAGTGCAACCGTGGAGACTAACTGCTCTAACACGGGACCAACATGCGTGGCGGACCCAGGCACAGGTCTAGGGGGTGCCATAGGCTCAACTATAGGATCAGTGCGGTCTGGGTCACAAATATCCACTACTAGGTGTTCGACTACGGAACCTATGTGGTTAGAAACATGACCATCGACGACTAGAGGTTTGGAGACAAAACTAGAGAGGTTAAGAATACGACTATCGACGACTAGAGGTTCGATTACGGGGGTAGTGTGGTCTGAGTTACGGTTATTCACTACTAGAGGGTCAGGTACTGAATCAGGGAGGTTAGAAACACGACTATCGCCAACTAGAGGTTCAGACATGACACTAGAGCGTTTAGCTAACCAATCTGGGGCTTCCATCATCAACCTGCTCCTGGATCAGGGACTTTCTGATCAACCGACCACAGCAGGTGAAACTGGGGCCTCACTTCTCTTCCATTCGTACCCTCAGCACCAGCTCCCCACAGGGCTGTGTGCTGAGCCCACTTCTCTACTCACTCTACACATCCGACTGCTGTCCTGCCCACCCAGAGAACATCATTGTGAAATTTGCTGATGACACAGATAACAGGCACGTGTTGCTATAAAGAGCGAAGTATGAGACGGATGAGGTCTCCAACACACGCTTGAGGCCAACGACGATCGCTTTTAATAAAACACCATAGCGGCGATCGAATGGCAAAGCGTGATTGAGCTGCTTACTGACAGGGAGCTTAACCACAGCGGCTGCCAGGAGTCATACCAGGAATGTAGAGCGTTGTTACCCTCTACAGTCCATACCTGGTATGATGGTATGACTCCTGACAGTACCCCCCCCAAAGGGCGGTGTCCCGACACCCTTAAGCGTCCATACAGGTGCCTCTGTGCTGACAGACACGCTCAGGGTTGAGCGTCTGACGAAGAGGGAGGCTCTGGCAGGCAGGGCCAACCCCCAACAAGGGACTGAACAGGAGGGCGGGGAAGGTCATGGCTGGACCAACGCCCAAATAGGGCTCAATGACCAGCCTATCAGCCTCTTGGCCAAAACTGACCACAGGCGACTGAGGAGCAGAGCTCAATAGCTCAGAGGCGGAGGACAGTGGAATGGGGCTGGACGCCAATGACCCCAGGGCGGGACTCGCCGTAGTAGGGGGGGGCTCGGTGCTGGCGGCTCAGGGGCGGAGCTCGGCGATTCACAGTCGCAGCCCGGTGCTGGCGGCTCAGGAGCGAGACTCGGCCCGGCAAGACCCTTAAAAAAGGTAGGGGCTAGGCGTCCACCCCAAAGAAGCGAGGATGACCGTGGAGTGCTTAACAACAGCGCTAGGAGGCGCTGGAATCGGTCTAGACCGAGGCGCAGGGATCGGGGCCCACGATCGCGGGGCAGGAATCGGTCTAGACCGTAGTGCAGGGACCGGGACCAACGATCACGGTGCTAAAACTGGTCTAGAGCGAGGCGCAGGTGTCGGCGGCAACGACCGGTGCGCACAATCCCCAAGCGTGGAGCTCTCTGGCTCAGACGCGGGGTCAGAAGGTGCAATGAACTCCTGTACGGGGCCAGGCGGCGCCAATGGTGCAACCGTGGAAACTAACAGCTCCAACACGGGACCAAGATGCGCGGTGGGCCCAGGTACGGGTCTAGGGGGCGCCGTAGGGTCAAGCACAGGGTCTGACTGCCCTGGTGCGGAGCTTGAAAGCGCGGCGAACCCAGCTTCACCACTGGAGGGCGCTGAGTGCTCATTTCTAGAGCTTGCCAGCTCAGCGCGATTGTGAACGGGGCTAGGTGGCACTATAGGCCTCTCTGTGGAGCCAGAGTGCTCATACACGGGGCTTGTGGGCACACTACACACCTGTACGGGGCCAGGCAGCGCTGAATGCCTCTCCGTGGAGCTTAAATGCTCAAACACGGGGCTTGAATGCGCGGCGGGCCCAGGTACAGGACTAGGGGGCGCCATAAGCTCAGGCACGGGGTCTAACTGCCCTGGTGCGGAACAAGAGAGCGCGACAAGCCCAGGTTTGCCACTGGAGGGCGCTGAGTGCTCACTTACATTCAGAAGTGCAGCGCGCTCGGAAACTGGGCTAGGTGGCGCTAAAGGTCCTGGCAAGGGAGCGGGTGGACTCGAGCTGTAGTTAAGCTCTTGCCTCTTCCTCTCACGCTGCTCAAGGCGGGCTTCAGCCAGACCGGCCAGCCCAACCAGGTGACCAAAGGAAGAGGCAGGTGGTAAGGAGCACAACTCGATGTCCACCTCCTCATCAAGCCCATTCCTAAATGGGTCGATGAGGATCTTTCCCTCCAAGCCGCAATCAGCGGCTGTGGCCAAAAATTCAGCCACATATTCCCGCACGCTCCTGGAACCTTGAATGATGTCAAAAAGTGAGGTGGGAGGAGGTGCAGGAATAAGTGGCTGGAGATCCAGATGGACTACGCCGCTTTGATAGCCTATCTGAACCCCAGAAGGAAGTGCGAGGGCCGGGCACTTTGGGAATGTCAGGATAGAAAAAATCCTCAGCGTCGTGGCCACAGACGCTGAGGGGCCCCCCAAATGCCAGCCGTGACCCGGGTAACACAACCCGTCTCCATACTGGAGGTCCAGGAGCTAACGCTGGGTCCCCTAGTTGGTCGGATCATTCTGTTACGGTTCGCCATGTAAAAGGGCTGACGAACCGTCAAAACTAAATAAGAAGGGTTTGGGACCCAATTGCAGTTAGCTCCAGATGGTATTAATGAACTGAAATAAGGTTAAATAAATAAACTGAAATAAAACAATACAAAAGAATAAATAACAAAAAAGGGGAAGTGAGTCTCTGTGTGTGTGTATGCAGAAGCCAGCGAATGTGCGATCAGGCAGTCACACACACAGAGATCAAGCCGAACTTGCAGGAGCAGAGGAAGGAGGGGGTAAAATCCCCCACTTGACGTCAGCGGTGCTGAACGCGCTGCTGCACGTCAGCTCTGCAGGGAGAGAGACAGAGGGGGGCGTGGCCCGATCGCTGCTCAGTGCTGGGAGAGTGCCAAGCAGACAGCGAGGCTGAATACAGGCGCAGATCGGTGCGTGGCGCTGGGAAACGCGAGGGAGGAAGAGGATGGAAATAAAACATTATTAAAGCTCTCCCTTCACTATCTAAGCCCTACGATGACTTTTACCTCACGCTTCCCAGCGTTACTGAATCTAGGCTCCTTCACGAGCCTAGATTATCCCACTGTAGCTGCAAAAAAAATAAAACGAAAGGAAAACGAACTGAACAAAAAGCGGAAGCGCGGCGCTCTATAAAAAGCGAAGTATGAGACGGATGAGGTCTCCAACACACGCCTGAGGCCAACGACAATCGCTTTTAATAAAACACCATAGCGGCGATCAAACGGCAAAGCGGCGTGTGCAGTCAGATGATCCGACAGCTACTGCCAGTGGCGAAGCTCTTAAATAGCCAAAGGCAGCAGCTGAGGATCATTTGCCTGTGATTGAGCTGCTTACTGACAGGGAGCTCAACCACAGCGGCTGCCAGGAGTCATACCAGGAATGTAGAGCATTGCTACCCTCTACAGTCCATACCTGGTATGACGGTATGACTCCTGACAGAACTAAGTCTTTTAACAAATTGGAGGCCAGTATCTCTTTTGAGTACGGATTATAAAATGTGTACAGATTATAAAATGTTTGTCGAATAGATGTAAACAACATACATGCATGCGATAATCCATACTAATCAGACTTATTGTGTGCCAAAACGAACCATATTGGACAACATTTTTATTCGTGACATAATAGAACTGTGTAAAATGGAGTCTCTTAACTTGGGGCTGTTATCTATCGATCAAGAGAAAGCGTTTGATTGGGTAGATCATGGTTTTTTATTTAACACGCTCAAAGCTTTTGGATTTGAAAAGAAGTTTTTATCTTGGGGAAAACTTCAGCATTCTGAAGCAGCAGTCATCCTAAAAGTCGGAGGAGGTCTCAGTGGTCCTTTTAAAATGCAGCGAGGCATAAGACAAGGGTGTCCTTTGTCTGGACAGCTATATACTTTAGTGATAGAACCCCTGTTATGCCGACTGAGGGCTGAAATGCAGGGTTTATTAGTGCAAGAACGGAAGGAGAAAGCAGTACTGTCAGCGTATGCTGATGATATAACAGTCCTTATTAAAAACCAAGATGATGTAAATGTCCTGATGCATAATTTGTCCGTTTATGAAAGAGCATCCTCAGCCAAAGTAAACTGGGGAAAAAGTGAAGGGTTTATCACAGGACCATGGAAAGGAAGATAACAGAACACCCACATAACAGAATATTCTGGCCAGTTATGGAGCCCACAAGCCAGCAGACAACCTCCTCAGTTCCACTAGACATCCCCTGAGACCGACAACAGACCTGGTTACAACAACTCGTCAAATTACTTTCTGCATTACTTGATTCTAACCGTTTGTTGAGTCAACAAGTCGCTGCTCAAATTAACCAGTTGCTTTCCCACCCTCCCCAGAGTACACTTCTTGCTTCCGGGAGCCAGACACCTCCCGTCTCCGATGGTCATCCGAGCTCCACTCCCCCTCTGAACACTCCGTCTGGGTCGCAGCCCTCCATCACAGCCCCAGCTGGTCATGCTGCCGTTCTACCCAACAGAGACTCCCTATTCACCCACCCGGAGCCCTTCGACGGGGATATGAACAAGTGTCGGGGGTTCTTGATGCAGTGTGGTCAGGTCTTCCAGCAGTGTCCTTCGACCTTCTCCACCCAGGGGCAAAAGGTCTCATACGTTCTTGGCCTCCTTTGGGGTAAGGCCTTGACGTGGGCTGAGGCTTCACTTTCCCTGAGCGATCTGGAGGAAATTTCATACGTCCTTCGGTTCTGAGCGGTCTTTGACCACCTGAACCTCAGCAAAGCTGCGTCGAGTCGCCTCTTTCACCTCCGACAGGTCTCCTGCTCGGTCACTGACTATGCGGTTGAGTTCTTGTCTCTGGCCATGTACCGGCTACCTTGCGTCTCCCTGGGTCCATTCGAGCTGTCCATGCCTTGGTTGATTCCGGGGCCAAAGACAACCTCGTGGATGAGGGACTGGCGACCCAGCTCGGCTCCAAATTGGAGGCCTTGGCTACACCCACACAGGCCTACGCCCTGGATGGTCGACTGCTGGCTAGGATCACCCACCGCACTCCTCCCATCCCTCTCATCGTATCCGGAAACCATTGGAAGAACATCTCCTTTGCGGTGATTCGCTCACCCAAGACTTCCCTGGTCCTCGGTCACCCCTGATTGGTGGCTCACTGCCTGACCAACGACTGGAAGCAGGGTAGGATCACCGCATGGAGTGAGTCCTGTCACCGGGAGTGTTTGACCTCCGCCATGCTCGCACCCAAGGTCCCCAACGCACTTCTCAGACAGAAGATCCCTCGGACCTCTCCAAGGTACCCCGGTGCTACCACGACCTGGCATGGGTATTTAGTAAGGAACACGCCCGGGAGCTGCCACCCCACCAGCCCTGTGATTGTAGCATCAACCTCCTCCCGGGTGCCTCCTTGTCCACCGGTTGTCTATACCAGCTGTCCCAGGCCGAGAGAGAAGCCATGGAGGAATACATCACCGAGTGCCTGGCTGCCGGGCTCATACGCCCTTCCTCCTCTCCATTAGGGGCCGGATTTTCAATTACCAGGGTCTTAATGCCATCACCAAATGAAACTGGTACCCCTTGCCACTCCTCTCCTCGGCATTTGATCTTCTCCAAGGGGCCTCCGTGTTCACCAAATTAGACCTACGCAACACATACCACTTGGTCTAAATCAAGGAGGGGGACAATGGAAGTCTGCCTTCAATACACCTCTAGGGCATTTTGAGTACCACGTTATGCCCTTTAGCCTTACTTACGTCCCGGCGGTCTTCCAGGTGCTAGTGAATGATGTGCTCCAGGATTTTCTCAATCACTTCATTTTTGTGTGCCTGGATAATATTTTAATTTTTTTTCCTTCACCCCAGGAACACGTCCGACACGTCAGGCTAGTGGTCACCCGCCTCCTGGAGAATCGACTATTCGTCAAGGCTGAGAAGTGCAAATTCCATGCAGAGATTGTCACCTTCCTGGGATTCGTCATTCAGAGGGGAGCATCAAAGCAGATCCAGCCAAGATCCGCACAGTCTCAGAGTGGCCCAGACCCTTGGGGCGCAAGGAGCTTCAACGCTTCTTGGGGTTCACCAACTTCTACTGCCGTTTCATCGGGGATTATAGCAAGGTGGCGGCCCCCCTCATGCAGTTGACCTCCTCCAAGGTGAGGTTCCAGTGGTCTCCCGACGCCAACCGGGCGTTTCGGTGTCTCAAGGAACTCACAGCCCCAGTGCTCGCTGAGCCGGACCACGGTCGACAATTCATCGTTGAGGTGGACACTGGCGTGGACACTGGCGTAGGGGCCGTTTTATCCCAGCGCGTGGAGCCCGACGGCAGACTACACCCCTGTGCCTTCTTCTCCCAGCGATTAACTGTAGCAGAAAGGAACTACGTGGGTAATCTGGAACTGTTAGGCCCTGGAGGAATGGAGACATTGGCTCGAGGGGTCCGAGCTTCTATTCGTGGTGTGGACTGACCATCAGAACCTTGCCTACATACAGTCCGCTAAGCGGTTGAACTCAAGACAGGCCAGGTGGGCATTATTTTTTGGACGATTTAACTTTACCCTTACCTACCATAATGGGATGCCGGACACCCTCTCTTGACAGTTTTCCCCCGAGACCTCCGGTGAGCCGCCAGACACCATCCTCCCCTCCGACCGGCTCATCGCCCATTTCACCTGGAACGTCCAGCAAATCGTCCGGAAAGCACAGGGGTCCAATCCCGACCCCGGGGATGGCCCTCCTATCCGGCTCTACGTGCCTGTCCTGGCTCGGACCGCATCTCCTCAGTGGGCCCATGAGTCCAAGTTCGCCGGCCACCCCGGCTATCACCGCACCCTGGCCCTCCTGCGCCGATACTTCTGGTGGCCCTCCAAGGATGCAGACACTAGGGAGTTCGTCTCGGCCTGCGCCACCTGTGCCCGCAGCAAATCCTCCCATAGGCCGCCCGCCGGGCTCCTCCAACCTCTCCCCATCCCCGGATGGCCCTAGTCTCACATCGCGGTGGACTTCATTACGGGGCTCCCTGCATCCAACGGGAAGATCGTGATCCTGACTGTGATAGACCAGTGAAGGTGGCGTCACAGTCACAGTCACAGTGCCGTCCATCGCCCACCACCTGTGCCGCTGTTGCAGAACCTGGAGGATCACCCGGGCAGCCCTCCTCAAGGCCCATGGTGTGGCCCAACACTCAGCCACTACCATCATCCCTGGCCAACGGGTCTGGCTCTCGGCTAGCAACATTCTGCTTCGTGTCGAGTCCAGAATGTTGGCACCCCGCTTCATTGGTCCCTTCCCGGTTGGCAAGGTAATCAATCCATCCTCTATTCGCTTACCTAGTCACATTAAAATTCCCACAACCTTTCATATTTCACAGGTCAAGCCTGTCACGTCTTCTGATCTTAGCCCTCCAGCCAACCCCCCGCCGCCTGCCCGGGTCATTGATGGGAACCAGGTGTTCACAGTCCGCCGCCTACTGGATGCCCGGCGGCGTGTTCGCAGTATCCAATACCTGGTCAACTGGGAGGGCTACAGTCCGGAGAAACGCTCCTGGGTTTCTCGCTCTGCCGTTTATGATAAAGCTCTTATTCGGGATTTCCACAGGGCCAACCCTGACAAGCCCCGGCGATCGTCGAGAGCCAATCCTTAAGGGGGAGTCACGCTGCACTCAGAGAACCAAAACAAACGGGAAGTAATGTGTGCTTGCTCCCACAGAGATCAATTGGCTCCCAGATCTTCACCCCTCCTCTGATGCACACCGGATCGTCATTTCACCTCATCACTTCTGCCTATATCTTCGCCGATCGATCTCCTAGACACCAACCAGAATATACTCCCGTCTAACTCGGTATCTGGCTTCATTTCATTCCTTAGCTTAGCGCTAACTATAGCTTGCTTGCTATTAGCCGTTCATATAGCCTCCTGGCTTATTTACCTTCAGCTTCTTCAGCTTTAGCCGCCGGTTATCACTTGCTGGCCTATTTCACTGCAGCTGTCTCCTGCTACTGCATCCTTTTTGAGTTTATTTGGCTACCAAGCCTTGTTTATTTTTCCAGTTTTGCCTGGTACTCACCACAGTCATTCTTTCCTCCCTCTTAGCTCTGGACCTACCTGCCCTTCGTTCTGCTTATGCCTTGGGGACACTCCCGTTACTGACAGAGCCTCCTGGACGACTTGGGGAACAGCTCTCACACTGCCACCACTACTCGCTTTGCTTTGGTTTCCGTTCTCACCCGCCAGCCTGCTGAACTCATGGCACACTCACTCGACACGTACCACCTACTCACACCATTACACTAAGTATTGTTCAATAAATATTGTGATGCTTCTTACACCGTTGTTTGAGGTTGTTTGTTGGGTCGCATCTAGGGCTCCTTGATTAAATTACTGTGGGACCCTAGGCCCTCACATAACAAGACCTGAAGAACATGGACATATCAGAAAGATAAACCTTCTATCAGTCTGTAATAAAAGCTTGGTCCTCGATGTTAAAGTTCGACAGAACAGAACTTCAAGAAGTTCTTTGTGTTAATGAAGAACCAATCTTAAATAACCCGCTCCTACCAACCACCTTATTAAAGTCCAGGAACATACAGCAGTTCTTCATCAGAGCTGGATTAAATAAAATTGGAGTATTGAGGGCTGAAGATAAGTGGAAGATCGTAAGTACTTTGTGAGCAGAGACAGGAATTTGGTCTGGCAGACTTCTGCAGAACATCTTTGGAAATGTAATGTCAGCACTGCCAAGAAGCTTCATAGAGCCATTAGACCAGGGATCTGGAGGGAACCTGCAGTCTTTCCCCCTCTATATATCTCGGCAGCAGTAGAGGAGTATCAGGAGGACAAGGAGTCGATATTCTCTTTACAAACTCTATAACTGACTGACCTCTCCATTGCATCGAAGAAGGCCTTGTATAGCATCACAGTGAAAGTCATGCACCAGAATGTGCTTGCAGAATTAAAAGAGTCTCATTGGTTAAGGTCTCAACATCCTAAGTCGTCTCCACGAGGGTTGAGTTCATGTTTCATAGACTAGAAGAATTTTGTAAAATTTTGGGGAGAAGGTGAGGTACTGTGCAAAGTGGAAAATGAAAAATTGATATTACTCTTTTAATTGGAGTGTTTCTTTATACAAGGTGTGCTCCTTTATTTGTCCTCATGTCACCTTTTTCTTAATTGTCCTGTTTTTTTCCTATAAAATGAATGGAAATGTTTTTGTCTCTTTTTCAAAAATACTTTTTAAAAATATAGAATAAAGGTTTTTTAAAAGTCAAGTCTCTCTCTCTCTCTCTCTCTCTCTCTCTCTCTCTCTCTCTCTCTCTTTCTCTCCCACTTCAGTTGATTTGGTGTTTAAATAAAGCAATGCTGTTATTCCCCTTTATCCTTCGTTTGTAACTCAGTCTTTAGGTCCCAGTGCCGTAAAACAGGTGGGTTTACAGTTTATAGTTGTGCTATGAAATTTCACAGTTGAACCTGAGCCAGAACATGGCCAGAGACAACCTAAAAGAGAATCGAGAATGTAAGGTGGTGTAGAGGAAAGTGTAGTGAGACAGCATTGGGTGGTGGTCTGTAGGATGTCTTTGGAGGTGAAAAGGAGGAAGAGAGTGAAGGATGACCCAAGGATCAGGTTGTGGAAGTTAAAGGAAGAAGACAATGGTGTGAAATTTAGGGAAGAGGTGAGACAGGCACTGGGTGGTGGTGTAGGGCTGCTAGAGAATTGGGCATCAACTGCGAAATCAGTGAGGGAATAAGTTAGGAAGGTACTTGGTTTGACATCCGGACAGAGGAAGAAAGAAAAGGGAACTTGGTGATGCAATGAGGAAGTTCAAGAAAGTTTAAGAAGGAAGAGGCTAGCAAAAAAAACTGGGATCTCCAAAGAGATGAAGAAAGTAGATAGGAGTATAAGGAGATGCGACGTAAGGCAAAAGGGGAAGTGGCAAAAGCTAAGGAAAGGGCGTATGGGGAGCTGTATAAAAGGTTGGACACTAAGGAAGGTGAAAAGGACTTGTACCAATTGGCTAGACAGAGGGACCGATCTCGGCGGGATGTACAGCAAGTTAGGATGATAAAAGATGCAGATGGGAATGTGTTGACAAATTAAGAGGGTATATTGAGAAGGTGGAAAGAATAATCTGAGGAACTGACGAATGAAGAAAATGAGAGAGAGAGAGAAGGCTGGATGACGTGGAGATTGAGAATCAGGCAGTGCCTCAGATTAGCAAGAAGGAAGTGGGGGTTGCAATAAAGAGAATGAAGAGTGGAAAGGCAATGGGCCCAGATGATACGCCAGTGGAGGCATGGAAATGCTTAGGAGAGATGGCAGTGGAGTTCTTAACTACATTGTTTAACAAAATCTTGGAAGGTCAGAGGATGCCTGAAGAATGGAGAAGAAGTGTAATGGTCCCAGTTTTTAAGAATAAGGGTGATGTGCAGAGCTGTACTAAGTACAGAGGCATAAAGCTGATTAGTCAGGGCATGAAGATCTGGAAAAGATTAGTGGTGCTAGGCTGAGAGAAGAAGTGAGGATGTGTGGGCAACAATATGGTTTCATGCCAGCAAAGTGCACTACAGATGCCATGTTTGCTTTGAGAGTGTTAATGGAGAAGTACAGGGAATGCCAGGAGTTGCACTGTGTGTTTGTGGGTCTACAGACAGCATATGATAGGAATGTATGAGGAAGCCTGGAGTGGCAGAGAAGTATATGAAGGTGGTACAGGATATGTAAGAGGACAGTGTGACAGCGGTGAGATGTGCAGTAGGATCGACGGATGGGTTTAAAGTGGACGTGGGATTGCATCAAGGATCAACTCTGAATCCTTTCCTGTTTGCTATAGTCATGGACAGGTGTTGAAAGTGGATGAGTTTAAATACTTGGGGTCAAGTGTCCAAAGTAATGGTGAGTGTAGTACAGAGGTGAAGAAGCGAGTGCAGACTGGGTGGAGTGGGTGGTGTAGAGTGGCAGGAGTGATTTGTGATCGAAGAGTATCTGCCAGAATATAAGCGAAAATGTACAAGACAGTAGTGAAGCCTGCTATGCTGCATGACTTGGAGACAGTGGTACTGACAAAAGGGCAGGAGAGGGAGCTGGAGGTGGCAGAGATGAAAATGCTGCGATTCCCTTTAGGGGTGATGAGGATGGACAGGATCAGGAATGAGTTTATTAGAGGGACAATGCAGGTAGGATGTTTTGGAGACAAAGTTAGGGAGAAAAGATTGAGATGGTTTGGGCATGTGCAGAGGAGGCATAAGGGTTACATTGGGAGAAGGGCCCTGGGTATGGCGCTGCCAGGCAGGAGAAAAGAAGGAAGGCCAAAGAGAAGGTTTCTAGATGATGTGAAGGAGAACATGCAGATGCTTGATGTGACACAGCAGGATGTTCGTGACAGAGCAAGATGAAGAAGTGTGATCCGCTGTTGCAACCCCTGATGAGAACAGCCGAAAGAAAAAGAAGAAGTTTTTTTGAGTACACAGACTGTGTATATTTACATCCCTGTATTCCATATCTGGTCTGTACTGTGATTTGCATACGGAAGTATTTTATTAATCAGCATAGTTTCTACTAAGCAACAGAACATGAGCACTAAGGACAGTGGATGATAAATAACAAAACAGCCCAATATTTTACATTCTCCTCTCCTTACAATAACCTCCATCATCAGTACAAGTCTTTGATCAAATACTAATGAATAATTACCCAACATTTTACAGTTTCATTGAAGTAACTGAGGGAACAAACTCCATCATCAACCAGCAACCAGTTACAATCTCTGAACACTGAACAATAATTACATATAAGAAATGAAGATAAAGAATAAGAAATAAAGAATATTTCATACCGGACAGGCTGAGCAGAATCGTTACCACCTGCAGCATTTTGTCTCCTTCAGGAAATGAAACACAATCAGCTCTGTGTATGTAAATATATTTACAGCTCAAATGACAGGTTAGAACCGAGGCTGTTCTGAGGAATTCCAATGCCTCAGTTTATTTTATTAGGCACTCTCATGTGCACTTTGTAATTCGCTTTGTGTGGATTATTTTCAGTGTGACGCCACCCTGGTTTGTCCTGTTCCATCACAGCTCTCACCCTAAATGTCTACCTGGACAGGTTGTCGGGTTTCATCAGGAATCTCACCTCCTACTTGGATTCCCATCATGGATCAAACCCGCCTCCCGGACCAACAGATTCTTCTTAGCTGCTTCACCTAATTAATTTGCGAATACCTAGCATTGTTTGGCAGAGGGTGGTTGCGTAAAATGAAATTGAACTGGAAAGAGATACGGGCAGTACAAATGAGTATGCTGGACGATGTGTTGCAGAAACATGTGGCAGTGTTCTCTAAAGAGCTTGGAGTGATGAAATTCATCTAAGCAAATGTGTCACTAAGCGGCCCATACGCTCTACGCCCTAAGGTTGAAGCTGAATTGACCTGTCTCACTGAAGTTGGAGTCCTGTCACCTATACAGTATAGCGAGTGGGCAACTCCAATAGTCCCAGTGGTAAAAAAGAATGGAGCAGTGTGCATCTGTTGTGATTTCAAAGTGACAATAAACCCTTTTCTCCAAGTTGAGCAATATCCAATACCACCTATTGAGGATCTTTTTGCATCCTTGGCAGGAGGACAACGTTTCAGCAAATTGGATCTGGCCAATTCCTACCTGCTAATGCAAGTCAACGAGAGTTCACGAAAACTCCTCACAATTAACACACAGAAAGGTCTCTTCTGTTATAACTGTCGTCCTTTTGGGATTGCCTCAGCTCCAGCCATTTTTTAAAGGGCCATGGACCAGATATCGCAAGGGCTACCCAATTTCCACTGCTATATTAGTGACTGGCCATACTGACGCTGAACACCTACAACATCTTTATGCAGTTCTTGGACGTCTGGACGAGTTTGCCTTGCTAGCTGAGAATGAAAAATGTGAATTTTTCAGAGACTCTTTAGAGTATCTGGGTCATGTAATTGACGCTGCAGGATTGCACAAATCTCCTGAGAAAGTGCGAGCAATTGTTGAAGCACCCGCTCCAACCAATCTCACCCAGCTGAGATCATTCCTGGGCCTGATTAACTATTACGGACGCTTCATAACAAATCTTGCGACCATCCTAAATCCTCTAAATGCCCTGTTGTGCAAGGGTACACGTTGGCAGTGGTCTGGGGAATGTGAATCTGCTTTCAGGTGGGCGAAGGAACAGCATGTGTCACACAATGTATTGACGCATTATGATCCCCAAAACAGTGTCCTACTGGCATGTGATGCTTCACCCTATGGCATTGGGGCAGTAATCTCCCATGTGCTACCCAGTGGGGAAGAGAAGCCAATAGCATTCGCGTCACGAACACTCAGCAAGGCAGAACAGAATTACGCACAAATTGAGCGTGAGGCCTTGGCAATTATTTTTGGTGTGCAAAAATTGCACCAATATCTATATGGGCGGAGGTTTACACTTCTTACTGACCATCGCCCCCTGACCACCATCTTCGGAGCGCAGTAGGGAGTGCTTCCCATGGCAGCAGCACACATGCAAAGGTGGGCTCTATTCTTGTCCGCACACAACTACACAATCGAGTACAAGAAAGCAGCTCATCATGCCAATGCTGATGGCCTCTCGAAATTACCTCTGCAGGTGGAACACAGAGACAGGCAAGACACCGTTGACATATTCTATCTAAACCAAATGGAAATATTACCAGTCAATGCGACTGAAATCCATCGCGAAACGCTGGCAGATTCAATCTTATCGGCAGTTTTGACACTGGTTACCCAAGGAACTACAGGACTGAGCAATGCCAGTACCAGTGAGCTGCCACCATTCATTTCCAGATGCAATGAGTTGTGCAACAAGGATGCCTAATGTGGGGTATACAAGTCATTGTTCCATCTACATTGAGACAGAGGATCCTTGAAGAACTGCACAGTGGCCACCCTGGTGTGGTGAGGATGAAAGCCATAGCTCGCAGCTATGTATGGTGGCCTGGTCTTGATAACGACATCGAACAGCAAGTGAAGGGCTGTCTCTATTGTCAACAGATCCTGAAAATGCCATGCCAAGCCCCTCTCCACCCATGGGTCTGGTCAAGTAAACCATGGCAACGGATACATGTGGACTTTGCAGGACCAACAGAGGGCCATATGTACATGGTTGTGGTTGATGCTCATTCAAAGTGGCCAGAAGTGCAGATTATGAAGTCTACAACCACAGACTGGTCTTTTCGTGTTTTGTGGAATCTTTTCAGCCGCCATGGAATTCCTGAAGTCCTTGTCAGTGATAATGGATCTCAGTTCACAGCACAAGAATTTGCCTCATTCCTAAAAGCCAACCACATCAAGCACATTCGCTCAGCCCCTTATCATCCAGCCACAAACGGCCAAGCTGAGAGATTTGTACAAACTTTGAAATATGCCCTGAAGTCCTCAAAGTACTCCTCAATATCTCTCCAGCAAAGGTTGGATAAATTACTTTTGACCTACCGTAACACCCCACACTCAACAACGAAAGAGTCTCGATCCATGCTTTTCCTGGGCCAACAACTACGCACACGCCTGGACGCTGTGAAACCAAGTGTTCTGTCAGCGTTGGGGCACATGAAGGAGTGGCAGATCCTCCGCAGAGCCACACGTTCCAAACAGAGACAGTTTGCTTTGGTGATGTTGTGTTGACTCGTGACTATAGAGGGGGAGAGTAATGGGCAAAAGGAGTCGTTGCCACCCAAAGTGGACCAGTTTCGTACACAGTAGGGGTAGGTGCAACAGAATCTTGGCGACGTCATGCAGATCAACTTCTGCCTCACCAGGAACAGATTGCTCCAGAAAATCTGCAGAATCGTATGTCTAGAGATAGGCCAAGTGAGACC
Source organism: Ancistrus triradiatus (assembly GCA_025084515.1). Classification (NCBI taxonomy): domain Eukaryota; kingdom Metazoa; phylum Chordata; class Actinopteri; order Siluriformes; family Loricariidae; genus Ancistrus; species Ancistrus triradiatus. The sequence goes on from JAJAGP010005148.1 coordinate 31,507, forward strand.
CGACATACTGGCGAGAACTCACAGGATGGCTCTTTTGCAAAAGTGGAAACCTGACATTACCCTGTTTGAGTTATTAAACCGCCTGATCGTCTGAATCTGTAGAACTTTAATGCAAATGTGCTGCATATAGAATAAGTAAAGGAAAATAACTATGGACTGTATGTAGTTATCACAATGGGCCAACATTTTTGTGTACAGGTAGTCCTCGGGTTACGACGCAGATCCGTCCCTAGGGGGCGTCGTAAACCGATTTTCGGTGTAAGTCGGAACACACGTACATACTTATGTTCTTGAGTGGCTGTTAGAAACTTGAAGTGTCTGTTTGCATTGTTTTTGTACTGTTTTGTATGGTTTGACGTCTGACACCGGGACTTTTATTTTGACGCCCACGGAGGTGGCTGGTTGTTGCACTATAGAAGGTCCAGTCTAGTAACAAAAGCATGGTCGCTAATTGTGCACGAGTTTACACTACTTTCGCCTGTTTTAACCTGTCGTGTCTACCGTTCAGAAAGCAATGACTAAGTATTACATGATTCTGAGATGTTTATGAAAATTTGATAGTCGGTTACTATCGCTGCAACTCTTTGTTATCCGGTCAGATTGCTGGTATTAAGTTTATAGAATGTATTTTGAGCCTTTTTTCTATGTCTTTTGTATTTGTAGTTTCACTCTGATTTTGAGTCATTAAAGGAACAAGCATGTTCATCATCCTGGCTCTTAAAAAGAGTTTGGCTGGCTGTTTAATCTATGTTAACGCTTCGGAAGTATAACACATAGAGGGAGCAGTACATACTGTAAGCACTTATCCTATCCTAACACAGTAATTATCAAAAAACGAGCCGCGTAACCGTTTATTCTTCCGCCACGCACACCAAACACGAAGTTCGTGTTATGACGTTTCCGACGCAAAACCACTTAGTCGAAAAAAGGCTTTATACAGTAAATGGGAGATGCGTCGTAACTACGAAACGTTGTAACTCGAGACCGTCATAACCCGAGGACTACCTGTACTGTTTCAGCAAGGTGGGAGGAAATGTTATGTAGTGGTTAAACTTGTACGTTTTTACATTCAAACACGTTAAAATCTGAGTCTTACCTGCGGCTGTTAATGGCAGATTTCATTATTATTCTGATTAGAATCACTTCGGGCACAACAATGATGATCCAGACTGGATGATGAGCAGACCTGTAACAACAGAATTTTCAACTGGTGAAACAACCGAAACCAGACAGATATAAACATCCTGATCAGAGTTAGTTCTGTATTTAGGTATAGATCTGAGCAGATGGACTCACCCTGAACATCAAGGATGATCGAATCAGATCTTGAGGTCTCGTTGGTCTTCCAGGTGCAGGTGTAATTCCCAGAGTCCTCCACAGTTACATAAGGAAAGTGAAGAACGGATCCTGATTGGTTTAACTTCTTGTTGTTCTTGGACCAAACAAACTCTGAGGAACTGTCAGTGCATTTGACATCACATGTCAGATTTAAGGAGTCTCCTTGTTTAATGGTTCCATTTCCACTGATTAGTGACACCTTTAGATCTTTCTAGAATACAGTCTGCTCTAAACTACCAAGCTACAAACATTAAAATAAGGATGGATATAGAGGAGGAAAGGAGATTATACACAAGAAGAGAAATGTGGAGCTTTATATTGATTATTAAAATTTACCTGCAACTTCAAGAGTCACTCCAGGATGACCTGTCCATACACCACCTGTTGTATTGGTTATAAATCTGAATCTGTACTCTGCAGAATAGAACTGTACATTACGGATTAACAAAGTGCAGTCTGATTGGTTGTCTCCAGTGTACACAAAGTCTGAAGTGGTGGGAGAATTACTATCATAAACATATGGTGGATTCATAGATGTCCTTCAATGAGCATCAGAGCATTTGTACCACTTTATTACCCGGTGGATATGAATAGTTACAGGGAAAGGTGGCATCGAACCCTCTCACAGCACAGACCCTTGATGGAGTATAACATACGTCCCAGTTGTAAAAACACCTGCAAAATACGAGTGAATAAAAATCAGAGAGATTAGAAACGTTCTCTTTGAATGAAAGCTTTATTTGCAGGGTGAATTCAAGGTATCATCATTGTAGATTTATGCTCAAGCTTATTGGAACCACACACACACACACACACACACACACACACACACAGTGTATATTTGCATCACTGTATTCCATATCTTGTTTGTACTGTGGTTTGTATTGTATTTTAAGTATTTTATTAATCAGCAGTTTCTACTAAACAACAGAACATGAGCACTAAGGACAGTGGATGATCTATAAATAACAAAACAGCCCAATATTTTACATTCTCCTCTCCTTACAATAACCTCCATCATCAGTACAAGTCTTTGATCAAATACTAACGAATAATTACCCAACATTTTACAGTTTCATTGAAGTAACTGAGGGAACAAACTCCATCATCAACCAGCAACCAGTTACAATCTCTGAACACTGAACAATAATTACATATAATAAATAAAGATAAAGAATAATAAATAAAAAATATTTCATACCGGACAGGCTGAGCAGAATCGTTACCGCCTGCAGCATTTTGTCTCCTTCAGGAAATGAAACACAATCAGCTCTGTGTATGTAAATATATTTACAGCTCAAATGACAGGTTAGAACCGAGGCTGTTCTGAGGAATTCCAGCAACCATATGTGACGACACACTTGCCAGTGGCCATATCCTAATGATACAAATGTGTAAGGACACACCCTCGCACGTGGCCAAAAGTATTGGGACACGCACCTGCATTCCTTTAGGAAATTCAGATCTACTTATACAGTGCTTGAAAAGTATTAAGATATGAACTTACACATGCCCAATCGTATGAGGACCCCCCCGTGCAGCCAAAAGTATTGGGACACATCCCGTGCAAATGGCCTAAAGTATTTGGACACGCCCCCAAACTCTGCCAAAAGTATTTGGACACGTCCCTGCACATGGCCAAAAGTATTGCGGCATCATAGCAACCACCTAGCAACACTTTAGCAACTAAATCTCTACCTGGACACGTTGCCGGTTTCCTCACGAACCTAACCTCCTACTTGGATTCCCATCACGGATTAAACCCGCCTCCTGAACCAGCAGATTCCTCTTAGCTGCTTCACTTGTCTGTCTGTCTGTCTGTCTGTCTCTCTCTCTCTCTCTCTCTCTCTGTGCGCATGCGCGAGTGTGAGCGGAGCGTGGAGAGCCTGGTGAGCGTGAGTAGGAGCGATTGGCGTTTTTGCCGACTTTTTGCTTGTGTGTGTGTGTGCGTGCTATTTTCAGATTTCACCTGAAGTTGGAGTGTTGAGTGCGTGTGCGTGTGCGTGTGCGTGTGCGTGGTTGTGCCCTGAGAGGAGTCTGCTGTCGGCATTTTGCTGTAGCATGGCGTCTCCTGACTCAAGGCTCTTGGAGAGCCTCACTAGGAAACACGGTGTAAAGATAGAATGTCTTGCAAGTGTTGAGGATTGTTGTGTGGTGGTAGGGAATGTTCTGGGACATTCCAACATTGTTTCTGCCTCTCGTATGAATAAAGCTGTGGTGCTTTTTTTAAATAGTGTTGAAAAGGCTACTGGTTTAATTCAAACGGGTGTTGTCATTAATGATGAGCTAACTCCAGTCCTGCCCCTCAGTACTCCGTCGAAAAGGGTCACCTTATCTAATGTTCCCCCTTTTATTAAGGATGAGCTTATTGTTCGTGAGCTGTCCCAGCATGGAAAAATGGTCTCCCCCATTAGAAAATTTCCTCTTGGTTGCAAATCTCCACTTATTAAGCACCTTGTGTCATTTCGAAGGATTGTGTACATGGTGTTAAAATCGGGCGAAGAGTTGAACTTTATTCTGAAGCTTAAGGTTGATGAGTTCGATTACAATATTTATGTCTCATCTGAAACTGAGATGAAATGCTTCCAGTGTGGGAAGACAGGACATCTTGTCCGTGGTTGTTCTACAAAAGCAGGGGAGACCTCTGATGGTCGAATAAGGGGTGGACAGGAGCAATCGGGTCCCACTGATGCTGGGCCCGCAGTGGTTGTTCCCCCTGTGGCTGCTGTGTGCTAAGTTGTGGAGGATCCACCGGCCACCCCGGAGCCTGAGTTCAAAAGTTCAAAGTTAACTTTATTGTCAAAAACTACAATATGTGCAAGACCTAAAGAGTATTGAAATTCCGTTACTCTCAGACCCATGGTGCACCGATAAACATTAAACATTTACATAAAAACCCTAAGTCTCCAATGGCTAAAAAACAATAACAATACTATATAACTATATATAACTTTATGACTACAAACATCTATAGAAGTAAAGTGACATATGCAGTGGGTTAAGGCTAGTGCAAATAAATCAGTTGTGCAAATATAAACAGTAGTGCAAAATGAATGAGCACATAGATTTGTATACTGATGACAGCATAAGCAGTACGTAGTGATGCAGAGTCCGGTATTGAGTTCAGTATGAGTTTTTGTGTTATGTGGGATGTGTGATTGAGATTTTTTTTTTTAAGCGGGTAAGAGATGCAGGAGAGGCAGAGTTGAGAGTCCTGACTGCCTGATGAACAGAGCTGTCCCTCAGTCTGCTGGTTCTAGCCCAGAGACTCTGCAGTCTCCTCCCTGATGGAAGCAGTCTGAAGTAGCCGTGTAGTGGGTGTGTAGGATCACTCGAAATGCAGAGGGCTTTCCGAGTGAGACGGGCACTGTGTAGGTCATGGAGCGAGGGGAAAGAGGTGCCGATGATCTTCTAAGCTGCTCTCACAATGCGCTGGAGGGTCTTGCGGCAGGACGCGGAACAGGCGCTTCCATCTGAGCTAATAGAGACCCATGACTTGTGTGACATATGGAGGGCACTACATGATAAAAAAAGACAGTATACATGGGCACATACCAAGGATAATGAACTTTCATTGGCAAGGCTTGACAGATTTTATGGTCTTAAACATCATTTGTCTGTTTTTATGCACTGTTTTATTTCTCTTGTTGGCTTTTCTGATCATTTTATGGTTCAGTGCAACATTAGTAAAAGAAATGTAAAGCCTAGGAGTGCATACTGGCATTTTAACACAGCACTTTTAGATGATGCTAATTTTAAGGAATCTTTTACCTTCTTTTGACTTTTAATTCTTTGCAACAATGGTGGGACGTAGCGAAAGTACAAATTAAAATATTCTGCCAATAGTACACTTTCAGTGTTACTAGAGACATAGTCAGATCGCTTAAAACCCTGGAGACGGAAATAGTGCAGTTTCAGAGTCTATCAGAGACCACAGGAGCTCTAGAGCATATCAAAGCTCTTAAAAGGAAAAAGTCTGCTGTAGCTGATTTACTGGGCACAGCAGCACAGTCCGATCACGCTGGTCCGATCACGCTTCCAGAATGGAACGGAGATGGATGCTCCTTCAAAGTTCTTCTTCGGTCTCGAGCGTAAGAATGGACAAAAAAGGCTCATGCATGCTGTGCGAACGGAAGCAGGGTTCTCATACCTGAGCCCTCTGCAATACGCCAGCAAACAGTCAGCTTCTTTACGAAGCTATTCGAGAGCGACCAGGCCAGTGTGCAGGAAGGCGACAACAGCTTCTTTCACCTGCAGGCCAAACT
>JAJAGP010005149.1:0-31987 GCA_025084515.1 Ancistrus triradiatus
TCAAACATGGTGGTGGCAGCATCATGGTTTGGGCCTGCTTTTCTTCAGCAGGGACAGGGAAGATGGTTAAAATTGATGGGAAGATGGATGGAGCCAAATACAGGACCATTCTGGAAGAAAACCTGTTGGAGTCTGCAAAAGACCTGAGACTTGGACGGAGATGTATCTTCCAACAAGACAATGATCCAAAACAAAAAGCAAAATCTACAATGGAGTGGTTCACAAATAAACGTATTCAGGTGTTAGAATGGCCAAGTCAAAGTCCGGACCTGAATCCAATCGAGAGTCTGTGGAAAGAGCTGAAAACTGCTGATCACAAACGCTCTCCATCCAACCTCACTGAGCTCGAGCTGTTTTGCAAGGAAGAATGGGCAAAAATTTCATTCTCTCGATGTGCAAAACTGCTAGAGACATACCCCAAGCGACTTCCAGCTGTAATCGCAGCAAACGATGGCACTACAAAGTATTAACGCAAGGGGACCGAATAATTTTGCACGCCCCACTTTTCAGTTTTTTATTTCTAAAAAAAGTTTCAAATATCCAATACATTTTGTTCCACTTCATGATTGTGTCCCACTTGTTGTTGATTCTTCACAAAAAAATTACAATTTCATATCTTTATGTTTAAAGCCTGAAATGTGGCAAAAGTTTGAAAAGTTCAAGGGGGCCGAATAATTTTGCAAGGCACTGTATATATATATATATATATATATAAATTGCTGGCCGGAGATCAAAGAAAATCCTCATACACATTTTATACTGTCAATGCAAAAGGCAAATCCAGTTACCAACCAGTCTAATAACACGAAGTTTATTGTACAGCTCCCATGGATTTGAGTGACTACACAAGGGGTATGCTACATGACAATCAAAAGCTATATATATATATGGCATTCAGTGTTTTGAAACATGCTGGCAAGCATTTTATTAATTCAAGGAAGCAAACAGTGCAGTTTGTGAAAAACAATCTTGTATGTAACAAAAGACCATCAAAATAATGTAAATGCTGCTTTTTTTAAAAAGACATTCAAGTTACAGACTTTGCAAAGACTAAAATGTAAATATAAAAAATGTAAACAGAAAACACGGAATTGCCACTTGAGACATGAGTTGAAAACATACATGACATATGTTACATGATGTTCTATCTCTGTGCCTGTCTTCTATGTGCTTTTTGTGATTTTGCGCGACTTTTTACATTATACTAAACCATTATGTGTCTTATGATACAACTTGATGCAAATGTCTAGCAATTTAGGAATGCAATCCTACAACTTCATTAGACAAATCATTAGACAAAAATATTTGTTGTATAAATCAGATCATGTCTAAATATGCTTGATTCCTCTCTAATGAAAACATGGGACTTGTGTGTCACTGTGTAATTGAGAAAGAGACAGAGATAGCATTCAATAATATATTCACAAGCACATTATGTGTTCAAACAGATTTTCAGTGATAGGACACTTACACCGTAACTTACACAGAACATGGAAAAACGTATCATCTGTGTTATTGTCAACACCAAAGGCAATGTAGCAAAATACAGTATATTCTTTGGAAAAATCAAACAAAGCAAGGCAGCTGTGAAAACAAAATATGTAATAAAAACATTAGTCAAAGTCAAGTCAAAGTCATTAACTATGTTAGAGGTGTATGACACACCAAGACATGGTATGACTCGTGCCATTTGAACTTCTTACATGGTTGAACAACACTCATATTGCTCTTTCTAAGTGAGAAATGTCTTCCGGAACTTCATATACATGTGTAAGTTAAGGCCTTCACCCTGCTTCCTTCGCTACGTTTTGATCTGAAGTAATAAGAACTGAATCTTTAATCTTAATATACACTTTCACCCACATTTTAAGAAATTTGTGTCTCCAGACTGCTTTTGTCTCCTACATAGACTTGAATGAACTGTGATTAACAGAGACTTAGATGCTGGATGAATAAAAACAGTCTGAATGGAAGACAAAATGGTGTAAACAAAACTCCTCTTTGGACATTGAAACAAACAATAGGTTGAGCACTGTTAACACAAACTTTTTGTGTTTGTACATAAGTTTGCAATATGGTAGGATAAGCATCCTAAAATTGTTCCTAGCTGAGTGTACACCTGTACCAATTACTGTGTGTATGTATATATATACATGCAGTGGTGTGAATAAGTGTTTCTAAATCTTTGGGACTCCAGCAAACCACAGTGAGAGCCATTATCCACAAATGGCGAAGACAAGCAACAGTGGTGAACCTTCCCAGGAGTGGCTGGCCGACCAAAATTACCCCAAGAGCGCCTCATCCAAGAGGTCACAAAAGACCCCACAACAACATCCAAAGAACTGCAGACATCACTTGTCTCAGTTAAGGTCAGTGTTCATGCCTCCACCACAAGAAAGAGACTGGGCAAAAATGGCCTGCATGGCAGAGTTCCAAGACTAAAACCACAGCTGAGCAAAAAGAACATTAAAGCTCGTCTCAATTTTTTCAGAACACATCTGATGATCCCCAAGACTTTTGGGAAAACATTCTGAGGACTGATGAGACAGAAGCTGAACTCTTTGGAAGGTGTGTGTCCCATTACATCTGGCGTAAAAGTAACATAACATTCCAGAAAAAGAACATCATACCAACAGTAAAATATGGTGGTGGTAGTGTTATGGTCTGGGGCTGTTTTGCTGCTTCAGGACCTGGAAGACTTGCTGTGATAAATGGAACTATGAATTCTGCTGTCTACCAAAAAATCCTGAAGGAGAATGTCTGGCCATCTGTTCCTGACCTCAAGCTGAAACGAACTTGGGTTCTGCAGCAGGACAATGATCGAAAACACAGCAGCAAGTCCACCTCTGAATGGCTAAAGAAAAACAAAATGAAGACTTCGGAGTGGCCTAGTCAAAGTCCTGACCTGAATCCTATTGAGATGCTGTGGCATGACTTTAAAAAGGCCGTTCATGCTGAAACACCCTCCAATGTGGCTGAATTACAAAAATTCTGCAAAGACGTATGGCCAAAATTACTCCACAACGCTGTACAAGACTCATTGTTGCTCAGTTGTTGGTGCTAAGGGTGGCCCAACCAGCTATTAGGTTTAGGGGGCAATCACTTTTTCACACAGGGCCATGTAGGTTTGGATTTTTCTTTCCCTTAAAAATAAACACCTTCATTTACAAACTGCATTTTGTGTTTACTTGTGTTGTCTTTGACTAATATTTAAATTGACTTGATGTTTTGAAACACTTCAATGGAAACCAGGAAGGGGGCAAACACTTATTCCCACCACTATATATATACACCCACACACTCACCGATCACTTTATTAGGTACATCACCTTTTTTCTGCACTCAATGTCCATTTGATCAGTTCCGTTTACCATATAGAAGCACTTTGTAGTTCTACAATTACAGACTGTAGTCCATCTATTTCTCTAAATATTTTGTTTCACCCCTTATGATCAGGACAATCACAAAACCATCAAAGAGCAGGTACTATTTGGGTGATGGATGATTCTCAGCTCAGCACTGCAGTGACACTGACATGGTGGTATGTTAGTGTGGGTTTTGCTGGTATGAGAGGATCAAGTTTTTAGGCTCGAGTTTTTAAATATCTCATTGTAATTTCTTAGAATACACTTGACTGTGAATAGTCCACCAACCAAAAATGTCCAGCCACCAGCATCCTGTGAGCACTGATGAAGGATTAGAGGATGTGTAACACAAACTGTGCAGCAACATATGAGCTGTCTCTAACTTTACGTCTACAAGGTGGAGAAATATGGTAGATGTGTTTAACAGAGTGAACAGTGAGTGATCACAGGGTCTAAAAACTCCAGTAGCACTGCTGAATCTGATCCAATTGTACCAACAAAATACACTAACACACCATCAGTGTCACTGCAGTGCTGAGAATGATCCTCCACCTGATCTATGGTGGTCCTGTGGAGGTCCTGACCACTAGAGAACAGACTAAAGGGGACTAACAAGGTGGAAATGATCCAATGGACAATTTATTTCTGAACATATTTGGCCTAAAACATAATTAGACTTTTACACATATCCTATAAATACATGAATAGTACCCAATTAAACAAAATCAGACAAAATTATTATACCTGGCCATTTATTTATTGAGGAAACTGATCCAATTTTACACATCGGTGAGTGACATAAGTATATGAACATCTATGATTTGCTGTTACTTTGAACGTGAAATTACAGTCAGTTGTTTTCAATCAATGGCATGACAATCAGACACAAAAGGGCACCATGTAGTATTTAAAGAACAGGGGATCTATGAAAATTTGATCTTCACAACGCGTTAGTGCAAGTGTATCATGGCACAGACAAACGAAATAGTGAGTTGTTGACACACATCCGGCTGGAAAAGGTTAGAAAACCACCTCTAAAGAGTTTGAACCCCACCAATATGCAGTCATAATATGCAGTCAGACAGACTGCATACAAACTGAGGAAATACAAGGCCATTGTTGCTCAGGTGACCAACAAAGATCACTCCAAGAGCAAGGTGCGTAATAGTATACAAGGTCACAAAGGAATGCAAATAAAGGCCTCTCTCACACTGGCTAATATCAATGTTCATGAGTTCACCCTCAGGAGAACATTGAACAACAGTTACATGCATGGCAGTGATGCAAGGAAAAAGCCATTGCTCTCCAAAAAGAGCATTGTTGCCCTTCCTGTGGCCCACTTGCAATCCAGAATGTTATTGGGAAAATTACTTTTTAAATGAAAATGAAATGAAAAGCGTTATGTCTGGAGAAAGAAACACACTGCATTCTAGCATAACTTGTGAGACATGCTGGTCGTAGCATCATGGTTTGGGCATGTTTGGCATCATCTGGAGCAGAACTGTTTGGCATCATTGTCGAAATTGCTGGAATTTGCTGGATTATACCAGCAAATTCTAGAGGACAATGACAGGACATCTGTCCATGTACTGAATATCAAGAGAATGTGTTTCATGCAGCAAAACTCACAAGTATGCAAGTTGTTTCCTCAGTAAATAAATGACCAAGTATAGTACCTTTGTCTCATTCATTTAATGCCTGTTAATGAAAATCTGGTGATGTTTTAGGTCATATTTATGCAGAACTGTATTTTCCTTTGAACATGGCAGATACTATAGCCAACATATCATCCTGAGAAATAATGTCACATTGTCCTTTTCTTAGCACTTGTGAACACTGACGTAGTGCCTGCTCCACAGAAAAGAGATATTCAGATCCAATTTAGAGAGCCTGTATACAACAACTAGCGGTGTCATCCTGTTAACTTGAAACTGCATAGCACTGCATATGATTGGAATTGTAGTCCTTTATGTCACTGAGTTATTCAGAGAATTGTGCCTTAGTAAACAACTGTAAAAAAGCTATTTAACTAATTTTTTGAAAATATATTTTACAAATAATTTAATATTAGGTTTTTTTAAGTTAAATTGCATGACAACCACCAGGAACTGTTTTCTTTTAAAGAAACAACTACGTGGTAGTTGCTTACACTGTGAGAGAAAGGGCAAGTATCTAGTATGTATTCTTAATACATGTGGCAAGCACAGAAGTTGTCTAGTGAAATTATCTTGATGTCTTTGATCAATAAATCATAGGGATTTAAAGCATTACACAGGGTGTCCATAAAGGAAGTAACACCTTAATATATTTATTACTAACCAACCAAAATATGTGAGAGGCTGCCCAGGAAAGAATGTACTGTGAATGTTCATAGTAAAACTGTGAATTGCTTGACAGTTTTAATGTGAATTTTCACAGTTTCTGTGGCTGATCACCCTACACTGAAAACTACTTCACTAAAATAATAATTACCTCCGTAGTCCGTCCTGACGCCCCTAAGCGCATCCCTTGGTGCCTCTGGCGTGCCGGACACGCTCAGGATTGAGCGTCTGGCATACTGGGAAGCCCTCGTAAGCAGGGCAAGTCTCAACAAAGGGGCTGAAAGGGAAGACGGGGCAGGTTATGCCAAGAGCAATGCTTGGTTAAGGCCCAGAGGGCAACCTGACCAGTTTGAGGTTGGAGCCAAGTGCTGGGATCACAGGGATCGGTCTGAGTGACTGTGGCCCGGGGATCGGGACCAACGATCGCGGAGCACGGACTGGTCTGAGTGACCGTGGTGCGGGGATCGGGACCGACGATCGCGGTGCAGGGATTGGTCTGGGTGACCGTGGCACAGGAATCGGGACCGACGATTGCGGCACAGGGATCGTCTGAGTGACCGTAGTGCAGAGGTCGGGACCGGCAATCGTGGCACAGGGATCGGTCTGGGTGACCGTGGCATGGGGATTGGGACCGACAATCGCGCCGCAGGAATCGGCGGTAGTGCCGCAGGAGTCGGCGGTAGCGACTGGTGTGCGAGATTCAGTACCGACCCAATTTGCTCAAGTATAGAGCCAAGTTGGTCAGGTTCTGAGCTAAGCGGTGCTAAGTGCCCAGGCATGGAGCTTAACTGCTCAGATGCGGGGCTTGCGAGCACGGCAAGCCCAGGTATGGAGCTAGGCAGCACTAACTGCTCGATTCTAGAGCTTGGGGGCGCGGCGAGCTAGAATACGGGGCTAGGCGGCGCTAAATGTTCAAGCACGGGGCCAAACTGCCCAGGTGCGGAGCTTACGAGCACCGGGAGCCCTGGTTCAGAGCTAGGGGGCGCTAAATGTTCATCTTCAGAGCTTACGAGCACGGTGTGCTCTTGAACGGGGCTTGGCGGCGCTAAATGCCCATGCATGGAGCTTAATTGCTCAGATGCAGGGCCAACAGGCGCGGCGAGCCCAGGTACAGAGCTAGGGGGTGCTAAACGCTCAGGCATGGGGCCAAACTGCCCAGGTGCGAAGCTTACAAGCATGGCGAGACCAGGTTCAGAGCTAGGGGGTGCTAAATGCTCAACTTTACAAGCTTACGAGCGTGGTGTGCTCTTGAACGGAGCTTGGGGGTGCTAAATGCCCAGGCATGGAGCTTAACTGCTCAGATGCGGGGCTTACGGGTGTGGCGAGCTCTTGTATGGGGCTAGGTGGCGTTAAACGCTCAAGCATCAAGCTTACGAGCTCAGATGCAGTGCTAATGGACGCTGCGAATTCAGACTTGGGGCTGAGCATCGATAGCTGCTTGAGTACCAAGCTAGCGTGCTCAGAAATGGCGCTAATAAGCGCGGCGGGCTCGAGTACAGAAGCGCACACCTGCTCTACGGCCGCAGCAAGGGTCGAGATTTGCTCGAATAATCGGGGAAGACTCGAGGCAGGCTGGACCTTAGTACCTTTAATGGAACTCTCCCTGCCCTGTGAAGTTGAAATTTGACCTAAATAGCAAGGTCATACAGCTCGGCTATCAAGGAAGGCGGCTCGAGCCGAGTTAGCTCATCCTGCAAGTCCTCGTTCAGTGCAAGGGTAAAGAGGTCCATCAGGGCCCGGTCATTAAACCCCAAAGTGCTGGCTAAATGGTTGAACTCCCCTACAAAGTCCAACACCCGCCTGGGACCTTGTCTAATTTCAAAGAACCCAGGGGAATCAGGAGAGATGGGCCGTGGCCAAAGAACCATCTCACGGGGAGGGATGGGAACCCAGGGCAAACCCAGGTTCCTGGTCCCAAGCGGCAGGGGGAAGGTGTTTGAACCGGGCAGGGCACCGATGGCGTCTGCATCGGGGGCTGGGCGTTTTTACAGGTTCAGGTGGCCAGAAGTGGGCCACTCCCGAACTAAGATAGCTAGCCAGGCCCCCAAAGGCTAACCAGGAGCCGGGTAGAGAGAACCACCAGCTGCAGCAACTGGGGACCTCCATACTGGAGGTTCAAGAGCTAACGCTGGGTCCCTTGGCTCGTTGCGCCATTCTGTTACGGTTTACCATATAAAAACGAATGATGAACCGTATAAACTGAAAAGTAAGGGTTGGGACCCAAATGCAGTTGGCTCCAGATAGTATTATTGAACTGAAATAAACAAAAGAAATAAAACAATAATTAATAAAATACAAATGAATAAATAACAAAGAAAACGTGAGCTTCTGCCTGCCAGAGAGAGATCGGCGAATCTCCTTCTAACAAACAGAAGCTCAGGGCCGCGCTGATGAGAGAGAGAGAGAGAGAGAGAGGAGGGCGGGGGAGAATTCCCCGTGCGCCAGCCCAGAGAAAGAGGCTGAGCAAGCCTGCATGGCAAGCGCAGGTGGAGAACGGCACGTGGCATCGGGCGGCGAGAAAAAGAAGCAGCCAGGAGCAGTGGCTGATGAAAAACAAAGCAAAAAGCTCACCCTACACTGAAAACTACTTCCCTAAAATAATAATAATAATAATAATAATAATAATAATAATTGCCTCCCGGCGCTACGTGAACTGAGCCCCTTGGCGGACCCAGTCCGTCCTCTCTCCCTAACAAGTCAAGTCAAGTCAGATCTATTTATATAGCGCTTCTTACAATGGAGCAATGTCTCAAAGCAACTTTAGATTATCTCCTAATAACTACGTCCAATCCCAAATTGAGCAAGCCTAGGGCGACAGTGGCAAGGAAAAACTCCCTGAGTGTTATAGGAAGAAACCTTGGGGGGACCAAGACTCAAAAAGGGACCCAACCTCCTTGGGCGGCACAAAATAATAAAACAAAATAATGAAGGCGCGGTAGGCTCGGTGACGAGCAGAGAGATGGACGAGGTCTCTGGCACAAGCGGCGAACAGCATCTTAAATAGCCAGAAATAGCAGGTGTAGCGAATTAATTACCGCAATCGTGTAGCTTACCGACCGGCATGCGCGATTGCGGCGGCTGCCGGAGATCCTACCAGGAAAACTGGACCAGCGCTGCCCTCTAGCGTCGGTCAGAGGGTAGGACCTCTAACACTTCATGGTTCTACTGTAAAATGTAATAGTACAACTGTAAACTTGGTTGACTATGAACTGACCATAAATTATTTCACAGTTGTACTATGAACTTTTGTGGTAATTTGGCCACTTCATGGTTCTGCTGTCAAATTTCACAGTACATTTTTTCCTGGCTGTTATCAAATTTATATGAAGCACAATGGCCCATATTTTATCCACATTACATCGATTCAATGTGATGCGACAAACATCAACGCATATATTAACAATGTTAAAGTGGGGCTTACTTTATAGTCACCCTGTATTACTCTGTGTTCTTGGAAAAATCAGGAAGTATGTGTGTGTATATATAATCATATAGATAGGTTAGTATATTTAAACAGATAAATATATAAGTAAATAGTAAGTAACTAAATAACTTCATTATTCCCGTGTTTCATGTCAAGATGTGATGTGACTGCATTGTAAAAATGTATATAAGTGAAGGTATGTCAATATGTATAGTAATAGTTCATATACGTTAATAGATAGCTTTAGAAGTTCTCTTTATGACAAGAACAAATGTTCTGCATAAAGTATTAAGCCTATTTTTGTCTTTTGAAGCGATATATTTGTATAAAATAACCTGTATAAATATCCTTGATACATGCAAATTTTTTAAAAAATTTGGAATCTTGAGACATTTAGATACTGTCCCTTTCATCTATAATTAACATGAATGCTAAAGGAGTACAAGGTGATTTTTGCCCTATAAAGAGAGTTTAGATGGCATGATGGAACATATTTATTATGGGACAAATATTGTCAAATTCTGAAGTGTATTAATGGGGTAATATGGATAGCATCCTGCCTCAAAGTAATAAAACGTTGACACTAGATTGCCAACTTACGGATGGCACAGATAAATGAGTGAAAAGAGGGTGCCATAAGTTAAGAACATTGTGATTTAATATGAAAGCATACCATGATTTCTGACTCTTTTCTCGTCTTATCTTTCCTTAAACCATTTCTTTTCTTAAAATTGTATTTAGAACACATCCAGTTTAACCATGTTATATGGTCATTAAGTATTTGTCTTTCAAAAGAGAAATTACAGATGGCACCTTTAAAGGTAATAGCCACAAGTACCACCTCTCCAGGTAATTATTAAGGACCAGAAAGCTCCACTTTCATGCGGTTGGCATTACTAGGATCTTGGACCCGATATCAGAGCTGAACCTGTCAGAAGTGAATTTAAACACCTACAGCTTCCTCCCAAATGTGCCCTGTTTGGCTTTAGAGGTTGTCCTTTCCAGATATAAATCTTAATGTGAAAGCTTGTGTTCAGGCTTACTTGGGGCCAGACCAGCCCCTGTCACCATATGCTCCTTCCCCAGTGGCAGAGTGAGGCGAAGGGGCACACAGCTCAGAGTCTGTATCAGATTCACCCTCAGCAATGTAGGGCCTGACTTTGGAACAGCGGGTCACACCGCCGAAATAGGCGCTGTTGAGGAAGTCTAGGTTTTCCTTAGACTGTGAGATGCTAAATCCGCTGAAAGAGCGCTCCAGTTCCTCATGATCCACCGAGGGGATGGAGATGGATGTGTCACTCTCAGCACCTGCCTGCTGCTGAGACAGAGCTCCTAACTTTGCGTCCTCCACAGCACTACAACGAGATCCTCTGGAGCTGCCATTATGGCCACTGGTGGAACGCTCATGGGCTGGTGGAGGTGGAATTCGAACCAGTGAGCCATCACCAACAGGAGAGCTGCCCTGGCAGCACTGTGGTGGTTCGGGAAGAGCATGGTTATGCCAGGAGGTGGAGGGAGGGCAGTGACTCTTATTATTATAAGTAGATGGAGGTTGGTCAAGGTTCTTCTGGCCAGCTGAACTGTTGGAACGTATTATTTTGGTAATGGAACCAGACTTCTCCATGTGGTCGATTGGGCTATGGTACGGTGGGGCTGGGTCAGGCTCTTTGGAGGCAAAGTAGGCATCTGTCTCAGACTGTGGGATTCCCATTCTCTGGATGTAGATATTCACTAGGAAGTCCAATTTCCTTTCCATTGACATCACCTGTGGAAACATGCAACCATAATCATCTAAAATTTCTTTATGGAGACTTACTGTCATATGAGATTTGCTGTTACATATCTGATATGCTCTTACATATTACACATTTTTTACATAGCTGGTTATTTAGAGTTTTATGAATAAATGTATAAACAGTTCTACATTGTTACATTATCTGTATTTATGTATTTACACACTCACCAGCTATTTTATTAGGTACACATTGTTAGCATCAGGTTGGGCCCACTTTTTTCTTCAGAACTTATTTAATTTTTCATGGCATAGATGCAACAAGGTGCTGGAAACATTCCTCATAAATTTTGGTAATGATAGCATCACACAGATGCTGCAACTGCACATCCATGAGGCAAATCTCCTGCTCCACCACATCCCAAATGTGTTCTATTGGATTGAGATCTGGTGACTGTGGAGGCCATTGAAGAACACTGAACTCATTGTCATGTTCAAGAAACCAGTCTGAGATGATTTGAGCTTTCTGACATGGCTCATAGAAGGAGGGTACACTGTGGTAATAATGGGATGAAATTGGTCAACAGTATTCAGGGAGGCTGTGGCATTTAAACAATGATCAGTTGATATTAATGGGCCCAACGTGTGCCAAAAATATCCCCGCACCATTATGCCACCACCATCAGCCTAAACCACTGATACAAGGCAGGATGGATCCACGCTTTTATGTTGTTCTGACCCTACTATCCGAATGTAACAGCAGAACTCGAAACTCATTAGACCAGGCAACGTTTTTCCAATATTCTATTGCCCAAGTTTGGTGCGTGTGTAAATTGTAGCCTCAGTAGTCTGTTCTTAGATGACAGGGGTGCACCCAATGTGCTCTTCTGCATACCTTGGTTGCAACAAGTGGTTATTTGAGTTATTGTTGCCTTTCTATCAACTCAAACTAGTCTAGCCATTCTACTCTGACCTCTGGCATCAACAAGGCATTTTCACCCAGACAACTGACGCTCAGTGGATATTTTCTCTTTTTTTTGGTCCATTCTCTCTAAACCCCAGATATGGCTGGGTGTGAAAAAAATCTCAGTAGATCAGCAGTTGCTGAAATACTCAGACCAGCCTACTAGCACCAACAAGCCATGTTCCATGTCTCTTAAATCACATTTCTTCTCCATTAGGATACTTGGTTTGAATTTCGGTAGGTTATCTTGACCATGTCTACATACCAAAATGCATTGAATTTTAGCCATGTACTGTAATTGGATGATTAGATAACTAGGTTAATGAGCAGTTGAACAAGTGTACCTAAGTAAGTAGCCAGTGAGTGTATATACACACAAACTCTCCTTGGCGAAAAAAAGAAAAAAACCCCAATATCGCCAAACCCAAAATTTCTAAATATGAAGCTTTTAATAGTCACAACAGCAAATATTTGGTCAGGAAATTAGCAAGAATTAAACAAATGGATAACATAACTTAGTATGGGATAGCCTTTCCTTTTGATTTCCTTAAATGTTTAAGAATTATGGGTGAAATTGTGGACAGCTTTTTACAGCCAAAAAAAACCAACAACAAAAAACAGTTAGTGTTATTCACCCTATTATAATGGCTTCAAACAGTTGACGAGTAGCTGAAAAATGTTTCCAAGTTTGTGTTTAGTACTGTAACTCCATGCTTAATGGTAGCAGAAATGCTACTATTCACTAATGTATTTGTCACCAGCTCTTCAAAGACACCTCTCTGGATCTTCACCATGCAACTCAAATTGATTCATCAGTCCACACAACTCTGCTGTGGTCTTGAATTCTGCTGACTTGAACTGAAGTTTCTTTGTAAGTTTCAGCAGGTGGTCATGTCTGCATGAAGAGGCTTTCCAGATCATTTCTTTCTGGCAACATCATCTGTAGCTTCAAAGCATTTACCTCACTTTCATTTCAATTTTCTTATCTGCTTAATCCTGGACAGGATCGTGGGAGAGGTGGTGCCTAGGCAGGAACCGGCAGCAAAAGGCAGGAATAACTCTAGACAGGCAAACACTCCATGAAGACCAACTACGTGGTTTCTGACAAGAACCCCTGCATAATATTTAGCTTTTTTTAAAAACAGATTTTCTCACTTGTTTACCTTGGGACTCCCTAGACTGCATATTGTAGATCTCTGCCTTTAGATATTCCTCACTCCTCTCTCTATTTAAGAAACTCAGGTTAGCAATGGGTGGCATCACTGATATTTTAAGAAAAATAAAACATGACAGAAGATATTATAGAAGGTTTTGAACACAGAGACTTAAAACTATTTTGAGTTTTCTGTCAGTCGTTAAATTTTTTTTCATGATTTTGACAAGTAAATGGTGGCACTGGTCTCAGGGGTGCATTTTATTAGCTGTTGCTAATTTTCTGACCAGTGATTTGTTGTTAGGATCTTTAAAAGCACTGGTACTGGCAGAAAATGAAAAGAAATGCAACTACCTAGCTGCTCACTAAGGTACAGTACACCAAACTGTCAACTAAAGTAAAATGATTGCACACTGTTTTGGTTAAAGTAGGGGCCATAACTGTTCAGTGCAGATGTAATAATGCCCCTATAAAACTGAAACAATACCATCTGGTAAATGTTGAAAACAACACATTATAGCATATTTAATAAAAAAAAAAACCCAGAAAAAATCCCAGATAATATATAAAACAAAAAAGCAGCTTTATCAGGTCAGTCTTAATAATTTTTAATAACCTGTTTTTCAACTTTCACAAGTCTTCCCATCATGCTCGGGTCCTCTGCGATTTCTGCCTCAGTGGAGCTTTTAGGACGATCCTTGTCTGTAACTGAAGCACCTCTTCCAACAATCTGATCAACTCTATCAATCAAAGAAAGACAGCATCTAGAATATAACATGTATTCCAATACCAACTTATGATTACAAGCAATCTTCTAAAAATGTCAGAACCAGCTGTAGAATCAGCGACACTACAGAGTCAGCTATACAGAAATGTGGAATAGGAGGAGAAAAGAGATAAAAGGCACTTAATGTGACTGTGTGTATTATGGATGTGAATGAAAACATGCATAACAGTGAGACATAACATGAACAGTGTTTCCAGACAGAGAGAAAATGATCAAAGAGCCTGGGCCACTAGAAGAAATAAATCTTATTTCTTCATTTAAATATTTGCATTGTCATACGACATATGAGCATTGTGTAAGATGGTAGAAATGTTCACCTTAACTAGAGTATCATGAAATGTGCATGCATTAGACAAACATATCAGATGCTGTATTATACTTTTACATGTCTAGTCAATGATTCAAAAATTGAGGCTAATCCCAGTACTGACATAAAAGACGCAAGTTATTTTTGTTTTTCAGTGACCAGAACACTTTCAGTTACACTATATTCGGACTATCCTTAATGTTTTCTGGAATGAATCAACAAACCAACAAAAAATAAATACATAAAAAATAAATACTAAGTGAATTTGCATACAACTGATCCTCAAAAATCCAAAGATGATGTGTGTGCATTACGTGGCATGCCCCTGAAATCTGTCAAGCCAACATGCATAATTAAGGAAGGCTGTAAATATTTGACTTGGACATAAGCACCTTGGCTGCATGTTGCTCGGTTCAAATTATTTGATTCATACAGCAAAGCAAGCAAACCAGCTCAACCTGTTTTTGCTCAGCTCCTAGTTACTTACCTGTATGGTATGTGATTTTTGAACCCTCTGTTGTTATATTTACACATATATTACACCATGGACATGCTGAGGTCACCACAAACAAAATATGTATGGTCAATTGCTGATTAAAGGTTTAATAGGAGCTTCTATCTTCATCCCAGCATAACTGCTCTCAGCAGGAACTGAAGAGAGATTAGACCAGCTGAGGAACTGGTCTAAACAGATAAAAAGGAACCCTGTCTGGTATCAAGAAGAGAGAAGAGAAGAGAAAATCCTTGGACAGTGTTTGTGGTAACTATGCATCCTGGTTGTTATGCCAGTCATGTAGTCTGAAGCAAAAACAGGCTGAATTTATTTTCGGTCAGCACACTCAGCCAAAAATTATAATACAGCTCTAATGTGAGCAGGAGATGCAGTTTGGTGCGTCCTAACCTAGGTGAGAACTCAGGTGACTCTTTGCTTCCCTTGGTAGAATACTTCTTATGGCGGGGAGTGGTGGGACCCGGAGGACCCAATATCATATCTATCCTGGCAAAGCAAATAGAGGAGAGGACAGCACAATGCAGGATGACGTGACACGGACCAGCACAAAGATCAGGGCTATGGGTATATCAGCACAGGGAAGGGAGGTACAAACAAACCAACAAAAAAAATGCAAGAGGAAAAAAGGACCAATAAGTGAAAATATATTCAAGACATACTTTACAGAGTAAACAGCCAAATGGCTGTTTCCTAAAAGTTTCAGCTTGAACTGCAATGGAGTGATCTTGCAATACATCTTGCAATACAAGAGTTTGGAAAAGAAGCCGGTACACTGAAAGTATGCCTAAGTATGCTTCAATAGCATGAATATATTTGTAAACTGTACATATTGAACCATTTTGGTAAATCAGAAAACCACACTGATGAGCCAAAACATTATAACCACCTGGTCTGTAACATTTTTTAGTAGGTGGCATGTGTTAAATTGATGTCCATATGAATGCCTCGACCCAGGGGTTTCCAGTAGAACATTGCCCAGAGCAAAACATTCCCTCCAATGGTTTGCATTCCTCCCACAGAGTAAATAGGGCAACAAGTCCATGTGATGTAAAAGATTCAGGCAACCTTCTTCCATTTCTCCAAGTACACTAGCGTGCCCATTGTATATGATTTTGATTGTGGACAGGTGTTAGCATTTTTAGTATTCTGATTGGTCTGCAGCTATGCAGACCCATACTAAGCAGGGTCAAAGCACAATGTGAAACATTCCTCCGATAATCAAGATGAAAAAGTTTGGCTACTTGTGTCACCATGGCTCTTCCATCAACTCGGACAAGACAAGACAACCATTGTTACCCTTACATTGCTAAGATATATGATATATATGATATACACACACACTCACTGGTCACTTTATTATGTACACTAGTACCGAGTTGGACCCTATTTTGCTTTCAGAACTGCCTTAATTCTTCATGGCATAGCTTCAACAAGGTGTTGGACCTCAACATTTCTCAGAGATCGTGGTCCATATTGAAATGATAGCATCATGCAGTTGCTGCAGATTTGACAGCTGTACATCCATGATGCGAATCTCTCATTCCACCACATCCCTAAGGTCCTCTGTTGGATTGAGACTGTGGAGGCCATTTGAGTATATTGTCATGTTGAAGAAAACAGGTTGAAATGATTTGAGCTTGGTACATTATCCTGCTGTAAGTAGCCATCAGAAGTTGGGTACACTGTGGTCATAAAGGGATAGATATTGTCTGCAACAATATTCAGGTAGGCTGTGGCATTGATACAGGCAGGATGGATCCATGCTTCATGGTTTTTTACACATAATCCTGACCACACAATCCAAAATTCATAGCAGAAACCAAGACTCATCAGACCAGGGAATGTTTTTCCAATCTTCTGTTGTCCAGGTTGGTGAGTCTCAGTGAATTATAAATTGCTCATTATTATAAAATTATAAAATTATAAAAAAGTCTCATTTGCGTGATCTTAGCTGAGTGGCACCCGGTGTGGTCTTCCGCTTCTGTTGCCCATCTGCCTCAAGGTTTGATGTGTTGTGCATTCAGAGATGCTCTTCTGCATACCTTAGTTGTAACATGTGGTTATCTGAGTTACCCCTGCCTTTCTATCAGCTTGAACAAAAAAGGCCATTGTCGTCTGACCTCAATCATCAACAAGGCATTTTTGCCCAGAAAACTGCTGCTCAGTGGACATGTTCTCTTTTTCAGACCATGCTCTGTAAACTCTAGAGATGACTGTGCGTGAAAATCCCAGTAGATCAGCAATAATATGAAATAACAGGATGCTATACATACAGTATATATTATAGGAGTCTGCGATATTGAAAAAAAAAATCTTGATATTTTATGGTATTTTATGAATAAGACTAATTAGACAATACTTTGGCAGTCTCTATCTTGGGTCTAAGTAGCTTCTCTCAAACTCCTGAATTGGCACTGTGTTTTTGGCGATGTAATTGGTGAAAGAATTTGTTATGATTTGTCATCTGTTGCTTTTCTTGCCATAAGGCACTTTTTTCCATGATGATTCTGCTAAGGTTTGCTGAATGTGTATTTTTTTGTACCTTGGCTGGTTTAAGGCTGTTGTGGACAACTGGCTTCCATGATTTGTCATAATCTTCATATTCTGCACGGTGGTTAGTTTGCAGGTGGGGAAATAAGTTAGTTGTCAATCTGTCTTTAATGGCAACCGATTTCTGGCATAATGTATAGTTTGCCGTCTTTTGAGTAACATCAAAACCAAACCACCTCCACGCAAGTGAGAATTAAATTTAACAACATAGACTGAGACAGTCATGTGTGTTTAGGTAGAATACTAGCTTAATTTTGTGATGCTAACACGTTGCATATACTCAATGCACATGGGCAGTAGTCTGTCCCACCTCTCTACATGATGCAGTGGATACATGAATGCATATGTTTTTTGCAAAATAAGTGACATACTCAAGATCACATTGTTAAAAAAACATATATAACAACATTTATGATACTACTGTAGGCAATATATATCGCTCATCCCTAATATATTATGAGTATATACCCCAGACCTTAACCTGCATAGTTGTAAGAAGATAACCAACATAATTCAAATGTGAATGGGCATAATATTTTGACTCCTCTGTGTATGATTTGATAGTCTTTACAGATGGATTTGCTATGATTTTCCTGAAAATGAGCAAGAGTAAACGTCTGACATACAGTGTGGCAAAAAAGTATTTAGTCAGTCACTGATTGTGCAAGTTCTCCGACTTAGAAAGATGAGAGAGGTCTGTAATTTTCATCATAGGTACACTTCAACTATGAGAGACAAAATGAGAAAAAAATCCAGGAAATCACATTGTAAGATTTTTAAAGAATTTAATTGTAAATTATGTGGAAAATAAGTATTTGGTCACCCACAAACAAGCAAGATTTCTGGCTCTCACAGACCTCTGGCTCTTCTGTCCTCCACTCGTTACCTGTATTAATGGCACCTGTTTGACCTTGTTATCTGTCTAAAAGATACCTGTCCACAGCCTCAAACAGTCAGACTCCAAACTCAACCATGGCCAAGACCAAAGAGCTGTTGAAGGACACCAGGAAGAAAATTGTAGGCTGGGAAGGGTGAATCTACAATAGGCAAGCAGGTTGGTGTGAATAAATCAACTGTGGGAGCAATTGTAAGAAAATGGAAGACATACAAGACCATTGATAATCTCCCTCGATCTGGGGCCCCACGCAAGATCTCATCCCGTGGATTCAAAATGATCATGAGAACTGTTACGGTTCGCCATATTAAAATGATGACAAACCGTATTAAACAAAAATATAAATGGGTTGGGACCCAAATGCAGTTGGTAATTATAACTGAAATGAGATGAATAAACAAAAGCAAAAGAAATGAAATATATAAATAACTAAAGAAACTAAATAAATGATACGATTAATAAACAACACTAAATAAACTAAACTGCACGGCGTAAGCGTGACGTAAGTTAATTCACAGCACGCTTACGACATGCTTCCGTTGCGCAATGTATGCGCTGGGTCTGCGCATGCGCAGCGCGCAGAACCCGATAGGAGCTTCCACGAGCCCGTGCAGCTCCACCACGGTTTAAGCGCGGCCACAGGGGGCGTGGCACGGCCGCAGGGAACGAAGAGGACGTAGTTATTTAACACTGCGTCCTCTTCAAACGCAATCGGGGAATAAATATTCCCGATCATGGCGAGGAGGGGTGACGGTGCAAGAGAAAGACAGCGGGATAAAGGCTAGGAGCTGCAGGTGCAGCTTGGCAAAAAATAAAAAAATAAATAAACAACGAAAAATGCTGACCCTGCCTATCTAGGGCCCTAACTTACCGGGATGCCTCCTAGCAGCCTCCCGTCTGAGGGACTTGATTCCCCCAGACTACCTTTATCCCTAACAAAAAAATGAATGATAAACACAAGAAATGAAAACGCACCGTCGAAAAGCTGGAGTGCCGCAGCGAACGCGTCTGTGCCTTCAAAAATGCCGGGTGCATCGAAAAGTCACGTGAGACTTCTGTCACGTGATCGAGAGCGTAGGCAGTGGCACTACTGAGTCCATGCGGTGTGTTTATATAGGCAGGACTCCAGGTGGCGCCACTTACCAATAAATGGCCCGGGAAAGCTGGCACAGGCGCAATCGCGCTGCTGCAGCTCACGCCGTCAAACTGGGACAACTCCTGGCCGCGTTTGGCCAGGAAGTGATCCCTAACAGTACCCCCCCTCCGAGGGGCGTCGAAACTAAGCACAACCAACCCCTCCCCTCGCCTGTCTCACCCGTTCAGGGTTGAGGAAGAGGCGCACAGTGGGGCGCCAATAGGCCGGAAAGGCCTTGAAATCCAGGCCGAAGGGGAGGAGAAGACAGGCTATGGCCGGTCTGACGCCCCTAGTGGGTGTGGCGAGCGACCCAATGACCTCAGGGACTGAACTGAGCGCTGGAAACAGCGGAGCAACACACAGTAGCTCAGAGGCGGAGTCTGACGGCTCAGAGACAGAGCTAGAGACCGGAGCCTCAGGAGGGAAGCTCAGAGGCTCAGGGGTAGAGCTCGGAGGCTCAGGAGCAAAACCCAGCCCACGCGACACAGGGGCGAGACATGGCCCAGTGAGTGCCGCCAAAAAGATGGGCGCGAGTCGTCTGGCCGGACGAGCAATGGGGAACACCCGTGGCCGTAAGGGAGTGACGGGGGCGACCGCGGAGTGCTCTGCAGCGACACTAGGTGGCGCTGGCGGTGGTCTAGACCGGGGTGCGGGGATCGGGACCACCAATCGTGGTGCAGGAATCGAGGCAGCGGATGGCGGTGCTGGAACTGGTCTAGACCAAGGCGCAGGGGCCAGAAGCAACGACCGGTGTGCACAATGCCTAGGCGTAGAGCTAGACTGCTCAGACGCAGGGCTTGGAGGCACATTGGGCTCCTGTACGGGGCCAGGCGGCGCGACATGCCTCTCCGTGGAGCGAAACGACTCAAACACTGGGCTTAAAGGCGCAATATGCTCCTGTACGGGGCCAGGCGGCACCAAATGCCTCACCGTGGAGACTGACTGCTCCAACACAGGGCTTACGTGTGCGGCGGGCCCAAATACAGGGCTAGGGGGCGCTATACACTCAGGCACGGGGTCTGACTGCCCTGGTGTGGAGCTTAAAAGTGTGGCAAGCCCAGGTTTACCGCTGGGGGGCACAGTGCGTTCACCCCTCCAGCTTGAGTGTTCTGTGCGCTCGTGAACGGGACTAGGTGACGCTATGTGCCCAAGTACGGAGTCAACGGGCGCGGCGAGTTCTGGAACAGAGCATAATAGCTCTGGTTCAAGACCTGGTGGCGCTAAGTGCCCAGGTACGGGATCAACTGGCATGGCGAGCTCTAGAACGGAGCTTGGTTGCTCAGGTTCAAGACTTGGCGGCGCTGTGTGCCCAAGTACGGGGTCAACGGACGCGGCGAGCTCTAGAACGGAGCTTAGTTGCTCAGTTTCGAGACTTGGCGGCGCTATGTGCCCAAGTACGGGGTCAACGGGCATGGCGAGCTCTAGAACAGAGCTTGGTTGCTCAGGTTCGAGACTTGGTGGCGCGATGTGCCCAAGTACGGGGTCAACGGGCGCAGCGAGCTCTAGAACGGAGCTTGGTTGCTCAGGTCCGAGACTTGGTTGCCCTCAGTGGCTCTAAAGGACCCTCCACGAGGCCTATGGAGGCGAAACTCCGCATCAATGGCCAGGTCGTACAGCTCTATAATAGAGGAGGGTGGTTTGAGCTGACCCAGCTCGCTCAGCACCTCCTCATTAAGCGCCTGTGAAAAAAGGGCCATAAGGACCTGGTCATTGAAGCCGGAATTGACGGCTAGGGTGTTAAAGTCCCCCACCAATTCCAGGACTGGCCTGGTCCCCTGTTTGAGGTCCAAGAACCCAGGGGTCCTAGGAGAGTTGACCCGTGGCCAAGGGGCTTCCCGAGAGGGAGCACTGCACTCCTGTAATGGGTCAAGGAGCGCAGGAATCGGTCTCTGTGACCGAGGCACAGGGGTCGGCGGCGACGACCGGTGTGCTAACTGCCCAGGCGTGGAGCTTCCTTGCTCAGACGTGGGGCTTAAAGGCGCAATCGGCTCCTATACGGGGCCAGGCGGCGCTACATGCCTCACCGTGGAGTCTTTAAGCTCAGACACGGGACTAGAGTGCACGGCGGGCCCAGGTACAGGGTCAGGGGGCGCCATACGCTCAGGCACAAGGTCTGACTGCCCTGGTGCGGAGCGTGAATGCGCGACGAGCCCAGGTTCAACGCTGGAGAGCGCTGTGCGCTTCCATTTCCCAGCCAAAGCGTGCAAACCGATCGTGGACGGGGCTCGGTGGCGCTATATTGGGCTCTGGACGGGGTTGACTGCCCAGGTGCGGGGCTTGAATGCGCGACGAGCCCAGGTCAATGCTGGGAAGCGCTGTGCGCCCATTCCCAGCAGGAAGTGCAAACGCTCGTGGACGGGGCTAGTGGCGCTCTATATGCTATGGCACGGGTCTGACTGCCCAGGTGAGAGCTGAATGCGCGGACGAGCCACCAGGTCAACGCTGGAGGGCGCTGCTCGCTCCATTTCCCAGCAGGAGCGTGGCAAATGCTCGTGGACGGGGCTAGGTGGAGCTTATGCTCTGGCACAGGTCTTTGACTGCCCAGGTGCGGGGCTGAATGCGCGACGAGCCCAGGTTTCAACGTGGAGGGCGCAGTGCCGCTCATTTCCAAGCAGGAGCGTGCGATCCCTCGGGGAACGGGGCTAGTGGGCTATAACCACTGGCAAGGGTATGTTACAAAGTATTGAGTTTAACTTTTGTTATTGAACCAAATACTTATTTTTCCACCATGTTTACAATTAAGTTCTTAAAAATCTTACATGTGATTTCCTGGATTTTTTTTCTCATTTTGTCTCTCATAGTTGAAGTGTACCTATGATGAAAATTACAGACCTCTCTCATCTTTCTAAGTAGGAGAACTTGCACAATCAGTGACTGACTAAATACTTTTTTGCCCCACTGTACATCTTCAGGTCTGATTACCACCATGTAAGTTTGAGTCATTCAAGAGAATATTTGCCCAGTGATTAGAATAACAAAATGAAATGTTAGTATACACTATGGTATTAAATACACTATGAAACCGTGACAAAAACAGTTTTTGACCTATATGACTGAATGGTTTACACCAGTGAAAAATGTGACATGACACTGATATTTAAAAAAAAAAAAAATCAGGAATCAGGAAGGACACTCAGAGTTATAAACCTACACTATAGTAACTACCGTGGTGTCTGTGTACATGTATATGTGTGCATGTAGGGTTGAGGGAAAAAAGAGGACAGATAAGGAAAGAAGAAAGAGAAAGTAGAGAAGATGAAAAGAAGTGAGAATATTTTTGTATCAGATTTTGTCTTGCCTGGACTGTAGATTTTTAATCCTGGCCAACATGTCTAGGTGTCCAGCTGAATACTGCTCAATGACATCCATTACATCGTAAGGCCGGAGACTCTCTTTAAACTTTCGCTTTGACACCATAAACCGCATTATGCTGCAGAGACAAAGCATTTTAGACAGTTTATTATTGCTGATCCAAAATAAATACAGTACATTTTCCCCACATCAGCTTTAAGACTGTAGCAAAATGTAGGGTAATTTGAATATACAGCAGCCTAGTGTTAATCCTGAAATGATATCAGAAAGCTTCTAACTCCACCATAATTTACTAGCCCAGTCACAGCAAACTGGAGGAATCCTAGCAGTTCACACAGAGATATTTTTTTCTAATTGGTTATATAATTTGATTAATAAATATGGGGGCTAACTGATATGGTAATGTTTCGATTCAGCTGTCAGACAAATTGAAGGTAAAATTGGGATCGCTCTCTCACCCCCAGCTGTCACTTTGAGCCTAGAATGGTTTACAGCTCATATCAAAACTATTTCCATTGCTTATAGACCCTTTCATAATAAAGTTTTACAAAGGACAAGGTTCCAGCCAACTTGGATCAATAAGCTTACCATATTATGACGACAGCAGCCCATGAGAGTGCTACAGCTGGTGGCTCAACATTATGGCAATCTCTTGCAATTAATTAAAGTTTATTTTAAGCAGCAGTCAATACAATCCTTCAAAAACTATTTAATACTGTCATGCCTATATAATACTGCCTTGATAGGCTGTCATAGCATTGTATTTTGGGACATGTAATTAAACTTGTCTCCCTAGTAAGACTTTTATCTTAATTTATTGTACTAGTTATTTGCTAGGCTTCACCATACCTCAGTTTTTGTATGCAGTGACTTTCTCCATCAAACAAAGGGCTTTCCATTCCTACCAACCTACCAACCTTGTCTAACCTAAGAACATTTTTGCAAACTTGAAATGTACACATCATTTTAAAAGACATGAGCCTAGCTTAATGACCTGAGGTGCAGACTGTTTAAAAATGTGACAAGATACTAATAAATTCATTACATGTCAATTATACAGTGTATATATGTGAATAGATTGACAGACTGTGTGTTGATGTTATTCGCATGGAAGTTTTGCATGTCAGATTTGTACTTAGTGACTTTCGTGGTGTGCTTACCAAACTGCCCTGATGGTAACTTTGATTCCTGGAGTTAAATCTTGTGGGACAAATTCACATTGGCAACTCTTATTGTCATCAGCAATGTCTTCCCCAGGAAGGCTGGCCTCTACAAAAAAAAACATAACAAGGGAATAAGAGAACTCCACTATTAGTATATTAAATCCTAAACATGATTTATTTTAAATTACCACTCTCTGGGATGGCACAAAGCAGAGGCCAGCCACAGCCATTAACTTGCACAGCTCAGTAAATCAGTGTACAGATGAAAATGTTAAAGTGCAGGCTAATGAGCAGTCCCATTGAGAGGGTTATTTCACAGAGGCCTGATGCACAAGGAGAGGGCAGGGACAACCAGGACAGAAAATGTATGTTTAACCAAGCCAACTGTAGCCCAGAGGCATGAGGCAGTCAGTGAGCCAGCAAGGACTGTACAACACACAACAGCTTTAGAGCTGAACATTCTGCCTTCACTAAAGTTTGAATTACAGCCACAGTGCAAGGTTTCTTAAAAACAGAAGGTAGAAAAAATATGTCTGCTATGTGTAAAGTGCTATTTAATATCCTAATTTGAAGGGCACCTGTAAGTCAATTATTGCTTTATTTTATGGCAGGCAATGTGAGGGGACCGGTAAGGCACTGAAGCAAGAGTGAAGGGTGTTGAAGCCAAAAAAGAGCAGCTCATGTGTAATATAACTTTATTACCTTAAGAGCTGAGTTGTTCAATTAATCAAATCTAAGTACAGTCTAAACTCGTCATCTCGCTCATGTCTGTTTCTTGACTATTTTTGGCAAGAGCCGAGTTTGGCGACTTAACGAGGTTACAAAAAACAAGACATTCACACCTGAAGCTAACATAATGTGTTTTACTGAGCAGCCCGCATGATCACACAATAACCTTTACATTATGTACATAAACATGCACGTTCATATAGAGTTTCTATTCATTTATGCAGTTTTGAGAAATAGTCCGTGATTGATTGACACAACGCGCATGAAGTCAAGTCTGTGATGATTAACAGACAGGGACTGTACATCACCAGGGTTGCAAGTTCTCATTGTTCAACATAGTGCATCAGCGTGTCCATTTCGTGTTGAACACTTTAAGCCAACTAAAAAACAGACGAGATTAACACAACCACGGGACAATAGCAATTAGCCACGAGGCACAGCAGAGTGAGCAAGGTCAAGATCTGTTGGCAAAGTGAGCGTCCAGCTGAGGAGAGAGCAGGGAGGTGACCCTGCAATAGGATTAAAATGCCACCTAACAACCGGTCGGCTGAAAACTTGCTGGCTCAGTGGGGTAAAATTTTATTGCTGGCAAGACGTTTGTCACATTTCAGGAATGGCGAGGGTGAGAGCTGAGGTTGGCGGCTTTTTGAGGTAAACTGCATGGAGGGAAATCCGCTCTGCCATCACAGGTGGCGAGAGATGAGGTTGGCAAGATAACGAGGTTAAACTGTAATATGTATGCACAATTGCTTGCCATATTTTTTCTACTGATTATTATGGGGGCTGGAATTCTGGGCAGTATTTGTTATCTCTGTTTCTATATCTCTACAGTTCATCTGGCCTGATGGGAATACTACTAATCGTGCTTACAAAACCACAGAGTTTAACAAAAACCATACAACTCACAACTCAAGTGAATTATAAAGATTCATAATGATCTTTGGATTTCCACAGAGTTGTTAGTGCTCTGTGGTGTCAGTTGGAGGACTCCATCAGGTGGAAGGCTGCCAAACAGCTTTCCTCACATGCAGATAATAGAGCAGCACTGCCAGTTGGCTGAGGCTGTTGAGTTGGCATCATGGTTTGAAGATATTCATGCACCCTTGTTGGTAGTCCTGGTTCTGGGGTTTATAAATGTGCTTGCTATAATGGCTACAACCATGTGGTATTGTCTTACTGATCAACCCTTCAATTGCTGCAAATGTTTGCAGAGGAGAGATAAATACTTTTTAATGAAAAATTCAATACAGATTAAAAGGTGATTGTCAAGACATCCCATGACAAGGCTACTTTAAATGTAACATGTTAAATACTACATAACTTTATAATATCTTTTGAAGGTAAGCTGCTGCTTAATTTAGAACTTCTGCAAATAGAAGGTTAACAACATAGATAGGGTTGTTCATGCATTAGTGGCTAAGAAGTTTAAATAAAATACACATGCCCCCAAAATAGACATCACAGCACTGAACTAAAATACTAATGAAGACATTGGTAGTCTTTTGAGGCAAATCAGACAAAAGTGCAGCACACTTACCATGCACTAAGGTATGTTAATGACAATATATGCTAAAGATTTGCAACACCTAAATTAATACTTTAATCTAAAACACATACATCTAAAATCTCTGATCATGAGTTACAGTGGTGTGTTTGCCCTCTTGCTGCTTTCCTATTTTTTTGCATGTTTGTCACACTTAAGTGTTTCAGAACATCAAACCAACTTAAATATTAGTCAAAGACAACATGTTCACGCCTCTACCATAAGAAAGTGACTGGCCAAATATGGCCTGCATGGCAGAGTTCCAAGACTAAAACCACTGCTGAGCAAAAAGAACATTAAAGCTCTTCTCAATTTTTCCAGAACACGTCTTGATGATCACAAGACTTTTGGGAAATTGTTCTGTGGACTGACGAGACAAAAGTTGAACTCTTTGGAAGGGATGTGTCCCATTACATCTGGCATAAAATTAACACAGCATTTCAGAAAAAGAACATCATACCAACAGTAAAATGTGGTGGTAGTGTGATGGTCTGGACTGTGGTGGACATGATGTATGATGTTCTTTTTCTGTGGTGGACACCACATGGTGGACTGTGGTGGCTTAGTGGTTAAGGTACTGGACTATGAACCAGAGGGTCCAGGGTTCAAATCCCACCTCTGCCAAGTTGCCACTGTTGGGTCCTTGAGCAAAGACCCTTAAACCACAACTGCTTGGATTGTAAGACTGCATCAATTATAAGTCGCTCTGGATAAGGGCGTCTGCTAAATGCTGTAAATGTAAATGTCTGGGCTGTTTTGCTGCTTCAGGACCTGGAAGACTTGCTGTGATAAATGGAACTATGAATTCTGCTGTCTACCAAAAAATCCTGAAGGAGAATCTCCGGCCATCTGTTCGTGACCTCAGGCTGAAATTAACTTGGGTTCTGCAGCAGGACAATGATCCAAAACACACCAACAAGTCCACCTCTGAATGGCTAAAAACAAACAAACTGAAGACTTTGGATTGGCCTAGTCCTGACCTGAATCCTATTGAGATGCTGTGGCATGACTTTAATAATAAACACCTTCATTTAAAAACTGTATTTTGTGTTTACTTGTGTTGTCTTTGACTGATATTTAAATTGGTTTGATGTTCTGAAACACTTAAGTGTGACAAACATGCAAAAAATAGGTAATCAGGAAGGGGGCAAACACTTTTTCACACCACTGTATGTCACTGAGAATGACAAAAATATGCACAGCAATAATTGCAACTGTTTCTGGTAACTGTTGATCAGTACTGCACAATGGCTTTTAGGGCTTCCTCTGCTCACTTCTAGTCCATCCACAAAATATCTATTTAGGTAATGTCAAGACCATTCTTTGGTAGAATTACTTGTGTGACCAGGGTTATTGTCTTGCTTCTTGACCCATGTTCCCTTGATAGTCAGTTCACAGATAGACGTTCTGACATTTTCATTTGGAATTTGCTTGTATGATTCAGAAAGATTGTTTCTATCAATGATGGCAAGCCATCCTGGCACAGATGCAGCATAACAGGACCAAACCATGATACTACCATCACATATGGGATAAAGGCCCTTATGCTGCAATGCAGAGGTTTCCTTTCTTCAGGCATTTGCTTTTTATTTAAAGCAAATGTTCTGTTTTGGTCTGAAATAAACATGTCCTCAAAACAAATTTCCATCAGCATTCTGGCTTGCCCATGCAATCTTTACTAAAATGCAATGTTATTTATGCAGTGATCTTCTCCGTGTAACATTGCCATAAACACCATTGTTGTTTGGTATTCTTCTGATGGTAGACTCATGAATATTAACTTCCTCACATTGATTTTCATACCTGAAAATATTTTTGTCTCATTTCCTAATTGGTTCTTGTTATCTACATCTGATGATGTTTAAGTCATATGTATGCAGAAATACACAAAATTCTAAAAGGTTCACAAACTTACAAGCACCACTTCATATAGAGTACATAATTCTTTATGTTTTCACATTTTATGCTTTTTCCTGATCAGGTTTGCAGTAATTCTGGTACGTATTCTTTGGAGAACACAGGGCCCAGTTGTAAGCAGAACGCCAGTCCATCGCAGGGCTGGGCGGGAGTCACTCTTGCTGTACTGGGGAATGACCCTCTGCACTCCCTCAGACACAGTCAATTGAGCTAGCATGTTAAACCACTATTACATAAAATTTCTTTTTGATTTTAATCAATCTGTTTCTTAAACTATAACATCTCATTTAGTTAGCCTCTTGTGCAGTTGTGCATCTGGGCCTTCTTTTCTACCAAAATGAGATCCAGTTTTTTTTTTTGTCAGATGCACATCCATGATGTGAATGACCTGTTCCACCACATCCCAAAGGTGCTCTATTGGATTGAGATTTGGTGACAGTGGAGGCCATTTGAGTACAGTGATCTCATTATCAAGGTCAAGAAAACTGTCTGAGATGATTTTAGCTTTGTGACATGTCATGTCATCCTGCTGGAAGTGCCGATCAAAAGATGCGTACAATGTGTTCATAAAGGGATGGACATGGTCAGCAACAATACTCAGGTAGGCTGTGACTTTTAAAAGATGGTCATTTGTTATTAAGGGGCCCAATATGTGCCAAGAAAATATCCCCCACAC
This sequence comes from Ancistrus triradiatus, assembly GCA_025084515.1. Classification (NCBI taxonomy): domain Eukaryota; kingdom Metazoa; phylum Chordata; class Actinopteri; order Siluriformes; family Loricariidae; genus Ancistrus; species Ancistrus triradiatus. Next base: position 28,485 of record JAJAGP010005149.1, read on the forward strand.
CACTACACCACCACCAGCCTGAACAACAGATACAAGGCAGGATAGATCCATGCCCTCATGTTGTTTACACAACATTCTGACTCTACCATCCAAATGTCGCAGCAGAAATCGAGACTCATATGACCAGGCAACGTTTTTCCAATATTCTAAAGCCCAATTTTGGTGAACCTGTGCAAATTGTAGCCCCAGTAGTCTGTTCTTAGCTGACAGGAGTGCACCCAATTTGGTCTTCTGTCTTTGTAGCCCATCTGCTTCAAATGTTAATGTGATGTACCTTCAGAGATGCTCTTCTGCATACCTTGGTTGTAATGAGTTATTTGATTTTTTTTTTCAGTTCTAGCCAGCCTGGCCATTCTCCTCTGACCTCTGGCATTAACAAGGCATTTTTGCTAATAGAACTGCCGCCCACTGGATATTTTCTCTTTTTCAGACCAGTCTCTGTGAACCCTAGACATGGCTGGACATGAAAATCCCAGTAGATCAGCAGTTACTGAAATACTGAGACCAGTCTGCCTAGCACCATCAACCATGTCAACAATGTTCAAAGTCACTTAAATCTCCTTTCTTCCCCATTCTGAAGATTGGTTTGAACTTCAGCATGTCATCTTGACCATGTCTACATGGCTAAATACAGGACAAGACAAGCCAAGTGACTCAACGTGTCTCCCTCATTCATTCAGCAAATGAGACAGTCTCTCATTCATTCAGCACCAAACACAGAGATTCAGGACCACGTAACACCTGCAGAATGAGTCACTACCTCAGTATTCTCAGTTGTGATGTTTGCCCATATCTTGTATATGTTTTTTAGAGTTGTTAGGGAATTCCCTCATAAATCCAGCTCAATAGTTCTCTTTGATCGCCCATAAAAATCTGACATCTTTGACTGCTAACCTTGTTTAACATATGCCTGGTTGATCTTATGCATCTGATTTATATATGCTTACCAATCCTTTAATCTTTTCCTTAACGAAACATTTATCCCACTGTTAATGGTTGACAAATAAATATTTCATCTACTGGAAAGTTTGTTTGCATCGTATTCCTGACCCAAGTTACAAGACTAAATGAAATAAATTATTTTCCTCCCTTTGAAGACGATGCCCCTTTTATTGCTACAAAAGTAGGAATTATTAAAAAAAAGTTTGAACTAGAAAACACTAGAATAAAGTATCTCTAGCTCAACTACTAGAATTAATTGTGTGACAAAAATGAAACGATGAATAACAACTCTACCTTTGTAATCAATAAAGTATATGACCAAAAACAAAGACATTTTCCTTCACAAATAAAAGCAAACCAAAATGTTTGAAGCAGTTAGTTGGACAGAAGTGAAATTTCTTCCTTTTCTTTTTCAGTCAAATTGAAGTGATTATGTAGTAGATCTTTAGCATAAATATAATAATGCAAGTTTCCAGATGTGGGTGCACACACTTGGTTAGACAAAGTGTGCAAGACTAAAGATTGTAATTAATCTCATGATATGCAATGCACAGTTAAGAATGTTTCTAGCCTCACATTTAGTGCAGGTTCAGTAGCTGATTTGCTGTTCTTGTGGTGATACAAAGACGTGTTTGGTTTACCCTGTACTAGCATAATAGTTTTGTATTGATGAAGTCTCATTCAAACTGGTAAAATAGGTACATTTTTTCCCACTCCAGTGATGTTTTTGTGATAAAATATTCCTTCCCCTAGTAAAACCTACTTTGATAATATATTGTTGAGCTTATATAACCTTACTGAACAAACGTTGCTCTTTGATGGATTGGCACTCTGGCTGAGGTTGGTTCCTGCCTTGTGCCCTGTGCTACCACTAAGGCTTCTGAAGTGGATTAAGTGGTTATGAAAATGAATTAATTAATGAATAAATATCACAGTTGCAAGCTTATATTGATATACTTTAAATGTAAATGGGCACATTTACTACAAAATATAAATACTGCCACTATATCTCTATATTATAATAATTATATTCTATAATATCTATAATAAGTTGTTGCTGACTAAAACTATTAACTTTTAGTTGACTGTCTACTAAAACCAGAATAAAACTGACAATAATTAAATAACTTAAATATGATTAAAACTATTATACTTTCTGAAGGAAGACTAAGACTAATCTTTTACAACTGCCAAGCCTTTACTCACCTACATCACCTTAGTTAGTTTTAAGCACATTAACCAAATGAAATGCTTTTCTAATTCAAATCAATACTGACATTCAGTAAATAATAATTAGAAATAAAAAAATAAGCGGAAACTCATAATAGCAATAAACAAATAATAGCAATATATTTGAAGACAGGAGTTTATGTTATCATTAAAGTGGACTAATTTTGAAATTTATTGTTTAAAAGGGAAGTAGCTGTATTTGGCGCAGACCAATGGTTGCCTGACCTGGGGAGCTCTTCTGCCTCAAATCTTCTGCCTGCATCTCAATCAGCACTTTAGCATCAGCATCGAACAGAGAAATGGAAAAGACAGCATCAGGATCCAGATTCGTTTCAAAACAATGGTTACAAATAGGCTGCACTTTAAACAATGTGCTAGTAACAGAGCTCTCAAAATAATGTGAGGGCTACTACAAATACATAATACATTTGTTGGCTTACTATATTAAAAACATTTTGTTTTTCAGGCTACTTGAAATTCGCACCTTGTTAAAAGTGTGAGCAGCAAGTGGGATTAAAAAAATGCAATATACTGCAATTACACACAAACTCTGGCTTTCTGGACTTCATGAATTTAGCAATGTATGACTTGAGCTTCCAGTTCCAGAATTTCTGTGCTTCCACTGAACATGCAAGACATTCACCAACGCAGTAGCAGTACAGTAAAAGGCACAGAGATGCTTGAAAATTTTTTAACCTGTTAAACTTTTCTAAATTTCTGCATATGACCTAAAACAACTTCAGATTTTCTAGTTAGATACGTTTTCTGGGGTAGACAACCAAATAACACAAATGATGGCAAAGTTTTATACTTGGTCATACTTGGTACAAATAGAACAAGTCAGAAGGCCATTTCAAAAATGCCAAAAATGTTATGTCTGAAATAAGGAGTAAGGAAACTACTGCATTCCAGCATAACAACCTTTATCCCATCTGTGAACCATGGCGCTGGGGGTAACATGGTTTGGGCAAATTTTGTTGCCTTTTTATGCAGAAATATAGAAAATTCAAAAGGGTTCACAAACTTTCAAGAACTACTTTACATATTACACCAAAATAATTTCACTAAAGCAGGCAGTATTGAAAACATTTATAATACATCACAATAAAACTATTGCAAATTATTGGACAACTATTGCATGCATTAATGACACAACGAGAAGAACGAGAATCCTGATGTTTTAAACTCTTTTTAGCATTTAATTAGCAATTGACCTCATATCCTATTACTGAAACAAGTTTCAATTATTGTATACTGTACTTTATATTTTCTTAATTTAATTTTATTTATATATATATATATATATATATATATATATATATATATATATA